>JAJJWW010005494.1:0-254861 GCA_023531295.1 Papaver armeniacum
TGTGGCACCGACGCACAACTCCACTACTCCATCACTCCACTTCCTCCACTTCCCACGAGAGACGTGAATAAGGCTCAACGACTTGTATAAATAGGTTCTCCGCCCTATTTCAAAAACAAGGAGAAAAACAACACAAGTCCAGACGAGACAGAAACCAAGTGTTAATACAAAACGTATTCCAACACCCAGAGCCTGCTTGCATCAATCGTAAGCCTTCTCATCTTTCTGTTACAAGTCATTCATAGCCAACACCTTCACAATCTCAACACCTTCTTCGCTTCCCTCCCTAAGATCAACCCCATCTCATTCACTTTGTGACCGAAACAAGTCTGGAACGGCCATTTCTTGGTTTAGGCCGGACTTGCACATATTGACTTCCGAATCTACAAGCACTCACCGCGCAGTGTATTTGTTTAGGGTTTAGATTCATTCCTCATCCACACACCCCAAATTACCAAATTCAACAGGAGTAGTTTTCACCCATAAACACTTACATACACCATGGGTTGTTGTTGAGGAGTTTGAAAACATGATTCTTCAATTGATTGAATCGGTGGAATGAGTTGAGGATGAAGTTGAGGTTGATTGAGTTGTTGATTACCATCACTAGGATCAATTTGCTTCTTCCTCATCTATTTTTAGTAGTTTTAATTGAAGGGTAATTTTGACAAATTGCTATGGAATCAAAATATCCCTTAACCAGATTTTTGGTCACTAAATATCTAAGTGAAGCCCCTCTAATGGAGTGTGACGCCCCAATAATAGCCTTCTTTGGATACTTTTCCGTAATTGAGTCTGACTGTCTAGTTGATTCTCTTGGAATTATGTTGAAGTTGTCCATACATATTGCCGAACGAAATATTTGGTGTGGTTGTTAGACCCCTGTTTTTTCAATTGGTATATCAGAGCAGGAAAACACGCTAAGACCTCATAAGTCTGTGTTTGTAGCAATATGACTCTATGGACGATAGTGATACCTTAAACAACGCATCATCCGTTCAGGAACTTTCTGACGTGGTACAAAGCTTTGATTCTCCTAAGGAATCTCTCACATCTTCTTCATTACCTAAATCCACGTATGACTGGGAGTCTCGCCTAGAAAAACAGTTAGATGAACTTTGATAGACGCATTTATGTGTCTAATTTGTCCTCAATGTTCCGTATTGTTAGTACTCGTTTTTTGTCCTTATTATGGTGTTTTGTGTGTTTGTAGGTATTTTTTGGAAATAAAGATTGTTGGAAAATTCGGCTCGAAAAGTTGCTCGGAACACCCCCGGAGGACATTTGCTATCCGGACTCCCATTTTGGATAATGGGTAACCCAATTACTAAGGGGCACCCAATTGATATTCGCACCCCCAGCTGTTGGATAAGGGCTGACCTTCTTCTTCGTTTGAAAATGAAATTTGGCGGGAAAAAAATATGTTCACGCCTGGCAGAACTGAGTTGCGATTTTGGGAGCACTAGAAGGATATTCAAAGGCTGAAAATCATTGGGTATCTTCCTTTGGGCCTAACAGTAATGGTATGGGTCGATTAGTCGTCCAAATTTGGCTAGATAACTCGTGTTGGAAGAAAACAGGGAGCGGTTACGGGAAGAGAAACACGGGATTTCAGCGAGTTAAACGTGTGTTGATCGTGTTTGGATTGAGATGGGTCTCTGCAGAAGCGTGTGGGAGATAAATAAGCAGAGTTTGCAGCTGTAAGGCGCGTGAAGAGGTAAAAAAAAGAAAAAAATGTCCCGTATCTTGCATGGAGAATAATCAAAAATATATTGCAATTACACGCGAGATTTTGCTTCTGCTGGGTTATAAATAGGTGTTGGGAGGTCATAGAAGGGGGACGGAGAGTTTGGGGCCAAAAGATAGAGTGGAGAGTGAAGAAAATCAGAGTTGCAAAGCTCGTCTCGGTGCCGCCATTGAAGACGAAGAACACGAAGAACATACCGCCAAAGACAAATCGTTCTTCAACAAGGTCAACGACAGAGAGTGTGGGTCGTAGTTAAGAAGGCAATCGTTTTTGAACAGTAAAGAACACATCATATGTATCGTCTTCTGTAACATTTTAGTTTGTAACGAATATAATTGTTACAAACCCGGTTTTGCCAATATTCATTCCATTTTCACCTCTTGTAAACACTTTTTGAGCAATGAAAAATTATTCGAGTGTGTTTCCAATATGCGGAGCTAGAACCCATCACGGGACGACGGAGGAAGCAACTTTTCATGATTGTGGTAAATGAATTAATTCTTTATATGACTTTTTGCATAGATTTAATTGTTTTATGATTTCTATTAATTATCTGTTATTTTGTCTGATGTCGCATGCTTAGTTTAAATTAATTTTGATGCATCATGCTTACGATTTACAGATAATGTTTTATGAAATCTATTTTTGGCAAGGAATTAGAGTCATAACTTCTTTTGTTTGAACTATATTGTCTCGAGTTAATGATTGAACCACAAGAATATGAAAAGTAGTGAAATCCTGCGTCCTAGTAACTCTTCATCCCGTGACAATATTTGTATATATTTTTATTTTTTTATTTTCTTTTATTAATTCTTAAAATCAATCTCGTCAATTCCGAGTGAACGACAACCCTTATTACTACAACATCATTGAAAATAACCATCAGTTTTTGGTGCCGCCGACGCGAACTTGTGTATAGATTTGTTTTTAGGTTTTATTTTTTTTATTTTTTTTATTTTTTTTTATTTTTGCTATTTCGTTTGCTTTGATTTGGAGTGGAGCGAAAGAAAAAGAGAAAGTCTTTGAAAAAGAAAAGCAAAGCCAAAATAGGAAAGAAAAGAGAGATCCGAACGGAGTGAAGAAGAAAATTTTGTATATAGTGTAATTATTATTTTTATTTTTTTTTTAGAAACTGTAATTAGGTAATTAATTTTGTAATTTTTATTTTTGGTCTTTTTAATTTTTGGACTTTATTTTTGGACTATTGGACATTATTAATTTTAAACCCTAAGGAAGGGTTAGTTTAAATAAAAACTACACAGGGAAGGACGACAGTTACGATACTGTCTCGGCCCCTCGGGTTCGCACACGCCATAGGAGTCGTGGCCCGAGTCGACCCCAACGGTTCATCCCCCGTCTGGAACGGGAGGTAAGAATTCTAAACACTCGTGAATACGCTGCTAGCGAGTTACTGTCTTCCTTCGTGTGAATATATGCTGAGGACTTGAAAACGGCTGTTTTAATTTCCTAGTAAAGGGCAAGGACTGGCCATTCAAGATAAGGGTTCGGATTTCATCATCGTTCTCTTCTTGCCCGCCTTAGGAAAACGATACTTAACGCGAACCTAATCTTTAAAATTTGGAATAGAACGAGACCGATAGGGTAACGAGCTTAGTAGGAAAGTCGCTCGAAAAATATTGGTTACCCTTTTAGCATACTTCGAAGTTCATGAAGGTTTCTGTGAAGTTGAATGCGTGACTGCGCCGCCTTGTAATAGCGGTGAGGCCTTGGGTATCAAAGCTCCACGGAGCTTCCCTCGCCTTGATTCAACTTCTTTGACTCGGATTGATCCAAGAGGGTCCGCTTAAATTGTAACGAATTCCCTTTCGAAGGATTAGAAGTCGGGTCTAGAAACAATCTAAGTGGAGCCATCATGCTTTTTGTTTGCTAGAAATCGTGAGGTTTGTTGTGGTCGAGTCAGCCTTGTTTGTGTTTGTGTAGAATTCCCTTGCGGTTAGGGATGTCAAACCGGTATTATAACAACCAATACAATGATTATCCAACCGAACAATATGGACATTACTCTTTTTATGACCATAGTGTGAATAGTGGTTGGGAACGCCAATCTTTTGAAGGTTATGGGTCATACCATGGTGAGCCCAATTACTATCCACACGTGCATCAGTCTTACGAGCAAAACGATCCTCCAATTTCTTTAGAAGAGTCTCTCAAGAGTTTCAATGAGTCAACACAGAAGTTTCACTTATTTATGAAAAAGACTTATAATATTCCGCTTCCAGAAGAGTCCGTAGAGCAGTCAACTAAGATATATTTAGAAGAGTCCCTCAAGCAATTTACTGAGAGTACAAATAGGATTGTGGAAAAATTTGCTCAAGATAGTATTAAATTCCAATATAGTGTTCCCAATACCACCCTTGAAAATAAGGATAATTTTTATTCACATAATCAAGATGACGAGGTTAGAATTGGTAACACTACTTGTTTAGATGAGGTTCAACCATTTTCATGTTATTATAATGATGATCATGATGTGGAAAGTGTTGATGAAGAATATAAAGTTTTTAGGCATAGTGATCAGGAATTTGTTTCTCAAATTGAGCTTTATAATGATAGTAATATATCTGGTTTAAATCCAAATAATTTTAATAATTATTCACCTATTCAAAAGGATGAGGATTTGACTAGAAGTATCTCCGTTTTAGACGATGTAGAATTTCCTAGTTACAAAGCCGATAATGGTTTAGAGGAATGGGTTTATCCTGAGAATACTGTTTTAGAGTCCAAGGATTTAGAAACAATAGTCTTAGACGAAGAAGATGAACTCGTAGAGCTTTTAAATATGAGTGAGGATGCATTACCTGAGTATAACCTAGAAGAAGCAATTGACCATTTTCAGATTCCGATGATCTAGAAATTAGGAAATTGTAGCTAGTCTATCTAGAGACACCCAAAACTCTAAGTTTGGGGGTGATTATTATTCTCTTTGTGCCTTACCTTTAGCTCTTACAGAGATCCCTCACTTGGGACTTGACATATGTGCCTCAACCATTTTACAAGATTATATTCATACACATTTTCCTGAACCTAGTTGTGTCCATAAAGAAGTTCAGTTGTTAGAAACCCATCCTCTGGTTGATGTGGTTAACCCATGCTATGATACCAAAATTGACTTTGTTTTCCCACCAAAAACCTTCCTTCCAATTGTGGGAACATATAAGTTTCAGATGTGTCAATTATTAAGTTTTGAGACTAAACCTAATTACTTTATGATATTAGGGTCGACACATTTGCTTAAGGAAGACCACCAATCTTATTGTGGTCAACTGTATTAGTCAAGTCCGATTGACTTCGAGGATCCGCAATTATTTAGGTTATTATTATGTGCTTCTAAGCTTTTATTTGAGTTTTTCCAGACTCTAGAACCTAAACATTCGGATTCAACTTTTGAGGAAATGCAACCCATGAAAATATGTTATCTAGATCCAGTTATAGAACTCCGAACTCCGAACCACAACTAGATATAGTTGTCTTAAACAGAAACTAGACAAGGGTGTGTTTTATTTGCTAATTTTCTTGGGATGTTTTGATTCCTTTTACTTGTGATAGCCCTATTTGGTTTTGGGGATCCGCAATTATTCCGGCTATTACTTTATGATTCTATGAGGTGACTAATTCCTTCGATGTCCTGGGTCAAGACTTTAAACTTAGCACTTCTTGGGAGGTAACCCATGCTCTTGCAACACGGTAATATCTTTCCTTACTCTTTTCTTCAAGTGGTGACAATTTCTCATTGTTCATGCTTTTAATTTCATCTTTAGAACATTGAGGACAATGTTAGATTTAAGTTTGGGGGTGGGGAAGAAACTTCTTGTTAGTTTTTAGTTGCAATAAATAAACTCCAGTGTAGGATCATAATATCGCAATGCATAGGGCTCGCGGGATCAATAAACGACGGTACCGCGAGGGAGTCGCAGGAAACTAAAATGAACGACGCAATGAGAAACGACACACAAAACAACTGAAAGACATGGAACTCAAGTGAGGGTTAAGAAGTGTCGCGAGATTGAATAAGTTGTACACTGGCGACACTTCGCGAGACATTCCGAAAATAAAGGATAGCTTAGTTGTCATCCACTATGTATTACCCTATATAAAGGGTCGAGTGAGTCTCGTTGTAAGGGGGGATCTTTTGAGAATTGTTAGGCAAGTCATTAGAGAGAGAAAGTTTAAGAGTGTCTTACTTGCTAAGTGTGATTCTACTTTTCTTGTATAGAACTCATGAAATTAATCAATAAACATTCTCAATTATGCAACTTTCAATGGACTAATTAACCAAAATATAGTGAGGGGTGTAGTGTGGGATTTCCTGCTACTACATATGCGCTAGAAACAGGGACCTAATCTTGTTGGTTCAAGAAAGAAAATCGCAATTAAAGCTGTTTAGATCAAGAAAATGAGAAAGGAAACTCTTAGATCGGATGAAACAGGGGAAAAAGATATGGCATGTGGCGCAGATACAGGAGTAATGATTAGTAAATTTCATGAAAATATCAGAGGAAGAATACACAAACGGGATTTTGAAGGAAAGAAGGTTACTGACATGAGAAATGATATCACCTTTGAAAGATTGGGAAAAACAAGAGATAACATTCACGGCGGGAGAGATATCCAAAGAAAATTTGGATCACCCATCTCCATTAGTGATCGCAATTAACGCATATAAGGAGAAAGAAGAATCGGAGAACACAGCGAAAACATGGGTGGTAAATGGAGTTTTAATTGATACGAGGAGTCAGTGAACATAATGTTCTATCACACTTACAAAAAGATGGGATATGAAGACGAGGATATGACTTTCGCGGCATACAATATTCAAGGCTTTGGTAAATCCATAACCAAAGTTAGAGGGGAGATAAAAATACGTATTCCATTAGGAAGAATCGAAACTCAGGTGACATTGAGTATAGTAGATATGGAATCACCGTATAACTTATTACTAGGAAGACCATGGGTACATGCAATAAAAGGCTGTGGCGTCAACGCTTCATCAATGTATCAAATTTCCAACACCAACTGGAATAGGTGAGATCAAAGGGGATCTTTGCTTAAAGGAAGAATATATTATCAAAATGAAGTAAAATGCTGCGAGGAACAAATAAGCAAACAAAAGAATATGTCTAAGCATCGCAAAAGGATGGCGAGGGAAGCTAGGAAAGAAGAAGAATTCAGAGTTTACATGATCAAAGCGAAGGAAGGAAAAGGCATACTTAGCGAGATCTCGGGAGAAGAAAATGATCCCGCGACGGAACTGAAAGGACCAACCCCTATGGGAGAACCGAAGGCCAGTTACGTCGCGGGAGAGCAAACTAAAGAAGTGAATGTTGGAACTAAGGAAGAACCTAAGATGCTAAGGATTGGAACTAACATGGGAGCGGATGAAGAAGAAAGAAGCTTGGTCTGCTTGTAGATTATAAAGATATATTCGCATGGGATATGGACGAAATGCCCGGGTATAGATCCATCGGTAGCATGTCACAAGTTGGAAATTGATAAAAATGTGAAGCCATTCAAACAAAGAATCGGAAAGATAGCAACAGCATATCACCCTCAGATAGAAGAAGAGTTGCAGAAGATGTTAGACGCAGGAATCATTAGACAAGTAAAACACCAAACAGAATCAAGATGAAGTACTTCTTCGCCATATATTTGCGACATTCAATAAAATGCAGAGAGAATCCGCGAAGAGATCGCAATAAGAATAACAAAAAAGTCATGAATGGCTTAACAAAACAACAAGAGATAAGGAATGATTAAATGAATGAATCGGCGAGTATCTCGCAAAGACAAAATAGCAAATGATGAAGAATGATTGAATAAAAAGAATGAATGAATGGGACGAACCTTTATGGCGTACACCTAGTTCGCGAATTATATTTCGTGAAGAGGCAAATGTAAGACCTAAAGTGCGTCATATAAGGGGGTATCTCTTAACATGGCTCGGGTGGAAGGTTACACCGCCTCCCGAAACCCGGGTCATGCGATTTGGGGCCCATGAAAGCCTATCCGGGGAGATACCTTGGATTCCCAACTATATATGTAGGTTATACCCTGGTTGGGCGACCGAGGGTCTCTTCCAAGGAGTCGGTGTATGCACAAGGCGCCGAGGTACACGGTTGAGCCCAGTGCCGGGATGGATGAACCTACCCTGGCCATTCTTGGCAAGTCTTGGCATGCGTTGCACTCGCCCGAAGAAAACTCCACTTAGGGTGCAGTCTCGTAACCATAAACCATATAGGTATAAGGGATAAGAGGCTGCGAAAACAACAGTTGTTGTTAAGACCGGATGGGAGGAGCTAGTCTTGTATGGCCGATGTTTCGCCTCCTTGAAGGGGCAACGGGGGGAGATGATAAGGCGACACTCTCCATTAGGGGGTGTCAAAACAGACGCAAATGTCATGAGGCTTTGTTTTCGCAAGGAGACTTAGGCTTGTCATATTTGTGCAATGATCTGCGAGAGGCAATAATACTAACGCGAGGGTAAGGCGAGATCAATGGGTCTTTACATGAAAGTGTACGGACGTCCTGCGATTTCGTCGCACGACGGCAATGTCATGGGGCTTTATGTTCGCAAGAATATCTAGGCCTGTCATATTGTCGCAACTAATACATCCTGCAGAGGCAAAAATACTTGGAAAATGATAAGGCAAGATCAAGGGGTCTTTACATGCAAGTGTAAAGACGTCCTGCGATTTTGTCGCGATGAAAGGTGGCAGGGGAGGACCTCTAATTAGGGAGGTCTAACTCGGAAGACCACACAAAGATGATAAGGTGGTCAATGGGTCCTTGCTTGAAAATGTAAGGCGGCTGCGACCTTGTCGCAATAAGAAGAGATAAAATAAAGACTATTGAAATGATAAGGCGAGAAAAGTAGGTTTCTCCTTTCATGGAGACACTGCGACCTCGTCGCAGTGATAAAATTCAACATAAAGCAATGAAGAGATTATACTATCACATGAACACAACGCAGGAGATAGAGGAAAGATAAGAATAAAGAAATACCTCAACACTTTTTCAACGATCCAACCTTCGAAGATAAAGAACAGAAGCAACAAGGGATTACCAATGTTTACCAATGAACAACATTTTATGTTGTTTATTTCCTCGAGGCAATATTTCTTATATTTCAAGGATTAATACTTCATGGAAGAATAAAGCATAGCATAAGGCAAAGAACATGGAGCGAGAGTTTCGCATGATGAATTCGCAATACTTCATACTTCTTATATATTTCGAAGATTGAGTACTTCTTATACTTTTTTAAGGATACTTCATATTTCGCGTACTTCAAAACGATGATACTTCTAATTATTTCTTAAAATCATTTCATGAAAATGTAAGCTTACGAGATTATAGTCGTAATTAAGAAGAAGGAAATAAGAGCATTATTCAACAAGGGATTTAATCTTACAAAACAAAAGAAAGTTGCGGCAAAGTTACAAAAGCAGTTAATTCTCTACATCAATGTTATCATCCTCGCCAGTAATCTTCTCAGCTCCATCTCCGTCAATAACTTTCTCAGCTTCACCTTCCCCAGAGGGTGGAATATCATCAGGAATTTTTTCAGTAAGATTTTTATTAACAACTTCAACGTTGGCGACGTCTTCGCAGCTTTCATAATCATAATCATCATCAGGGGAGTTGGGGGCTTCATCATCACTCACTTCCAAAGGATTGACACGAACAGGATCAAGAGATCTAGACAATAAAATGTCATTCACTATGACCTCGGCCTTAAGATGAAATTGGCGAAGAAGCGCTTTTTCTTGATTTTTACTATCTATGTCCTTACAAATCGGACATATAGTTAAGTCTCCTTGCGGCACGATCGCGAGAACGAACAAGAGAAGTAGCGAGCGCCCCCTTTTTCTCTGCGAAGTTTAGAATTGTCTGACTTGAGAGTAGAAATAATAGAATGGAGCTTTTTCTCAGAATCTGCATAACAATTGGACAAGTAAAGATTAAAAGAGCTTCTTAAGGATAAGGAGATATACAAATGAATTAAGGTAGTCAAATAACATGACTACCTTCTTTTTGAGAAACAAGATCTTGAATAAAAAAGACGAACAACTATCTCCCAATCGGTCCATAGCATCATCAAATGTATCCCCAACTAAGCCTTTCAGGCGAGATCGCAGGTTTTTATCATTGGAGACAAGTATGGCATTCTCGGTCGCGAGGGAAGAATTAGATCTTTTTAACTCAGAACATTGATCTTTAAATTGGCTCACTTTTACACTCAATGTTATTCTACCCTGAATAAGTTTATCTCTCTCGGAGGAAATTTCTTCAAGTTGGCTTCTCAAAGTATGATTAGCTTGTTTGTATTCTTCGCATAACTTTTGACAAGCATTATCCGCTGCGAGTAGCTCGCCATCTTATTCACAGAGAACGTTTCTCTTGCGAAAGAGTTCGATTCTCATCTGATAAAGTTTCCAACTCCAAATTAGTCTTAGTCAAAGCATAAGAAAGGCGAGATAAGTCATTACTTAATGAGACTTGCTCTTGCGATAAATTAAAATTCTCTTTAGACAAATTATTTATTTGATCATTTTGCATAGGTATGAAGATTATCTAAGAGATTATCTTGCTCCATCCAAGCATCTCTTTCAACTCGAATTTCTTGCCGATAGACTCCGCTTGATATATCTCCATTATTCGTTTACGGTTTAATACTTTTAGGACGAGCAAGGGTTTGAGTTGTGATCTTAAAAAAAAAAAAAAAAAAAAAAAAAAAAAAAAGGGGGGTGGTTGTGAGAGCATACTTTTTAATTCTTCATTCTTCTCGCGAAGGTTATCACGATCCAGCGAGATGTTGTGAAATTTTTGATTTTCAAGATGTAGACTATTACATCTCACAGTCATAGCTTGGAGATCATCCTTTAACTTGTTAACTTCTTGAACCAAAGATGCTTGCAAAACCCTGTCAGGACCAAGATGCTTACTCAGAATCTCGCAAATGTCAGACTTAATAGGATCGATGGAAGTCTTCTTGGCATCGCTCACAAGATCGGAGAGGACTTTGAAAGCTACTTCTATCCCTTCTAAATTTTCTTTGGTAAGAGGATTTGCTCGGATGAAGAAGCAATAATGGCGTAAGAAGATGGAGACGAACCATCTTTTGTTGAGGGACATCGCGAGAAAGGGAATCTCGGGAAGGATTGGAGAAATGCCGGGGGCATGAGTAGTAGGGCTGTTATGAGGAGCTTGATCTACGAAGAGTTCGGACATAAGAATGCCTTCATTAGAAATGTTCTCGCAGGAGGAAGCTTTAACGTTGTCGTGCGAAGACTTCGCATTGGAGAAGGGGTCCGAAAAGAAGGAAAGGAGACGCTAGGAGTGACCAGATTGGGTTGGCGAGGCCTCTTGGGAGTTCTATCAACAACCTCGTCATCCCGCGAATAACAAGTTAAATAAGAAACAGAGGCAACAATGTATTGTTAATAAAAAACAAATGTTTCTTAGATACCTTGTCACCCGAGACTTTCTTTTCGAGGCCATAGATTTTACTCGCGAGGAGGACTTTGGTGGCACAAGAGGCTCTTGTTGTGAAGTAGGTTTGGTGGCGAACCCAAAGAAAGAAGAGGGTCCTTCACGGTAAACTTAGTTCGGATTGGTTCTTCTTTGAACAACAATGGCAGTAAAGAGAATTACAAAGTTAATCATACCAAAGTGTGATTTCAACAAGGAAAGCTAATTTGATCAACCACAAAATCGCCGAGATATGGCACAATTAACAAACCTGGACGCCATGAGAATAACAACTGTTAGGGAATAGCAAAAATAGTGAAGAAGATGGTAAAAATAGACAAACACTTGCAGAACGACAAAGAAGAAGAACACTTGCAGACGATGAAGAAGATGAAAAAGAAAAGGAAAATTCTTCACAGGGGATACTCCTATAAATAGAAGCGAGAAAAAATGTTATGACCAGATTAACATTAAATGCACCGGGTAAAAAGGTAGATATGGACACGTGTAAACGGTCACTACTAAACCCAAGGAAGACAGACGAAAAGAACTTTAGAAGAATCCAAATATCTGACATATTTCCTAATAGGCGAGAAGAGACTCGAACTCGATTATTCTCTGTAACACATGAGGCAAGAAATGACACTTCAAATATAGGAGCTTCGGCACTTCGCAAAAGAATAGAGGCAAGTACGTACTTTTCAAGTACAAAAGTATTCTTCGCTCATTCCCTCATCAACAAAAACCAAAGATCACTACAACAATGATTTTTCCTTAAAGATCGCTCTTCAAGCAATATTCAAGGAAAAAGAGGCAAGATGTAGGATCATAATATCGCAATGCATAGGGCTCATGGGGATCAATAAACGACGGTACAGCGAGGGAGTCGTGAGAAACTAAAATGAACGACGCAATGAGAAACGACACACAAAACAACCGAAAGACATGGAACCTGGCGAGGGTTAAGAAGTGTCGCGAGATTGAATAAGTTGTACACCTTTGGCGACACTTCGCGAGACATTCCGAAAATAAAGGATAGCTTAGCTGTCATCCACTATGTATTACCCTATATAAAGGGTCGAGTGAGTCTGTTGTAAGGGGGGATCTTTTGAGAATTGTTAGGCAAGTCATTAGGAGAGAGAAAGTTTAAGAGTGTTTTACTTGCTAAGTGTGATTCTACTTTTCTTGTATAGAACTCATGAAATTAATCAATAAACATTCTCAATTATGCAACTTTCAATGGACTAATTAACCAAAATATAGTGAGGGGTGTAGTGTCCAGAGCCTAGAAATTTAAGTTTATTAAGGTCGGCACTAACCAATCTAAGTGGTTGGAAGCATTTTGGTTGTAGGAGTTGAGGAACCAATCTGATTATATGGAAACGTCTAGAAGAGTCTATTCATAAAAGCACAGAGCTCAGGTGTTAGAAAAGAAAACATGATAGTTTCTCCATATCCTCGTGATGGAAACATCGAAAGAATCTTGATCACTTCTTTTTCTTTTTCTTTTTACCATTGCTAAGGTGAAATAGAGTGACTGAGATGAAAAAAAAAAAAAATATTGAAAAAAAAATAAAAAAATATTGAAATTGAGACCAGACCATCAGACCAACCGGAATAAATTCAATAAAGTCGACCACTGGAACCCTTGTATATGACAGTTGTGTTGACCTAGAGTTAGGATTATCGACCCTTTGGTTCCCTTGTATATGCCAAAGTGTGTTGATATTAGTCCAGCACCGCTATCTCAGTCCATTAGGATAGGTTCACCTTAGTTAACATCATCCACGTTTTTTCTCTACATCCATCTTCTTAATCTATCCATGTGATTGGTTGACTCCGGTTTATGATGTCCGAAACTATCTCGAGTAGAGCTCTGTCACTTTATATGAATTTTAGTATGCTTGAGTGCAAACTCGTGTACAACAATTGGAATTCCGCATCAGGTACTTCCTCCCGTAGTCAATAAGTATGCCAACCAAGGAGATTCTTTAGTGCCTTCCAAGGTTACTGCGTAGATAGCTAGGGTCCTGGAGTAAAGGTTTTGTGGGTACACCTCTGGTAAACCCTCCGCAGACAACACTCCGCCACTAGGGCCACCTAGGGGTTCAAATGATTTTTATTTTCTAGAATAAATTTGCTCGAGGACTAGCAAATAATAAGTTTGGGGGTATTTGATAGACGCATTTATGTGTCTAATTTGTCCTCAATGTTTCTTATTGTTAGTACTCGTTTTTTGTCCTTATTATGGTGTTTTGTGTGTTTGTAGGTATTTTTTGGAAATAAAGGTTGTTGGAAAATTCGGCTCAAAAAGTTGCTCGGAACACCCTCAGAGGATATTTGCTATCCGGACTCCCATTTTGGATAAGGGGTAACCCAATTACTAAGGGGCACCCAATTGATATTCGCACCCCCAGCTGTTGGATAAGGGCTGACCTTCTTCTTCGTTTGAAAATGAAATTTGGCGGGAAAAAAATATGTTCACGCCTGGCAGAACTGAGTTGCGATTTTGGGAGCACTAGAAGGAGATTCAAAGGATGAAAATCATTGGGTATCTTCCTTTGGGCCTAACAGGAATGGTATGGGTCGATTATTCGTCCAAATTTGGCTAGATAACTCGTGTTGGAAGAAAACAGGGAGCGGTTACGGGAAGAGAAACACGGGATTTCAGCGAGTTAAACGTGTGTTGATCGTGTTTGGATTGAGATGGGTCTCTGCAGAAGCGTGTGGGAGATAAATAAGCAGAGTTTGCAGCTGTAAGGCGCGTGAAGAGGTAAAAAAAAGAAAAAAATATCCCGTATCTTGCATGGAGAATAATCAAAAATATATTGCAATTACACGCGAGATTTTGCTTCTGCTGGGTTATAAATAGGTGTTGGGAGGTCATAGAAGGGGGACGGAGAGTTTGGGGCCAAAAGATAGAGTGGAGAGTGAAGAAAAATCAGAGTTGCAGAGCTCGTCTCTGGTGCTGCCATTGAAGACGAAGAACACGAAGAACAGACTGCCAAAGACAGTCGTTCTTCAACAGTGTCAACGACAGAGAGCTGTGGGTCGTAGTTAAGAAGGCAGTCGTTTTTGAACAGTGCCAGCAACACATCATATGTATCATTCTCTATAACATTTTGGTTTGTAACGAATATAATTGTTACAAACCCGGTTTTCAATATTCATTCCATTTTCACCTCTTGTAAACACTTTTTGAGCAATGAAAAATTATTCTGAGTGTGTTTCCAATATGCGGAGCTAGAACCCATCACTGGGACGACGGAGGAAGCAACTTTTCATGATTGTGGTAAATGAATTAATTCTTTATATGACTTTTTGCATAGATTTAATTGTTTTATGATTTCTATTAATTATCTGTTATTTTGTCTGATGTCGCATGCTTAGTTTAAATTACTTTTGATGCGTCATGCTTACGATTTACAGATAATGTTTTATGAAATCTATTTTTGGCAAGGAATTAGAGTCACAACTTCTTTTGTTTGAACTATATTGTCTCGAGTTAATGACTGAACCACAAGAATATGAAAAGTAGTGAAATCCTGCGTCCTAGTAACTCTTCATCTTGTGACAATATTTGTATATATTTTTCTTTTATTTTCTTTTATTAATTCTTAAAATCAATCTCGTCAAGTCCGAGTGAACGACAACCCTTATTACTACAACATCATTGAAAATAACCATCAGTTTCATATAAAAGTGATTCAGATTTTGAAAACAATGTTGATGATGAAGTCTCACGATATATAAAGCTTTTTGACTATCTCATAAAGAAAAAGAAGTTAACATCTTGTCTGGGTGAGTTTCTGACTCCTCTTTGTCAAGAAAACAAAAAATTGAGAAATCTCTTTAAAGGTTATGATTGTGGATATAGTCTATTATAATCCCTTGTTAAAGATCATGAAGAATATGTACGTTCAAAAAATTCTGAATGTGAAAATCTTCGTCGAAATCTCTTTTTGTTGAAAGAAAAACTTGCAGAATTTGAAGCAAGATGTGACTCTCAACAAAATTGTCTCAATGACAGATAAAGTGTCTTTCTCTCTCGAGAAAAACATTTAGAGGTTGATCTAACTGATGCACACAATAAGATCAAGTCACTGGAAAAAAACTTGAAAAAGTTTAACTTTAGCTCAATAAAATTATCTACTATGCTGGGAGCTTGTAAAAATTATCGTGATACACGAGGTTTGGGATATAAAGGAATAGACGCTCCAAGCATGAATATGACT
The DNA here is from genome assembly GCA_023531295.1 of Papaver armeniacum. Classification (NCBI taxonomy): domain Eukaryota; kingdom Viridiplantae; phylum Streptophyta; class Magnoliopsida; order Ranunculales; family Papaveraceae; genus Papaver; species Papaver armeniacum. The sequence goes on from JAJJWW010005494.1 coordinate 15,472, forward strand.
AGTTTTGTTCCTGCTAATAACAATTTCCAGCTGAAAAATCTCCCTGATAGTACAGGTGAATTTTTTTTTTCAGCGGCAGATGTTCCAAGCAACCTTGATCATCAACCTCCAAAAACAGCTCGTATGAGACCGGTTAATAATGTTCCTCTCGGATGTTATTACTGCGGAAACAAAGGTCATCTTTAAAGAAGATGTTGTTTCCGTCTGCGGAATGAAAAACCTCATAACATTCTTGTATGGATGTCAAAGGAAGTTATCAAACCAGTTTCTCATATGAATGGTTTTAACTGTCCAACTTTTAAACAAGGAAAGTGTTGTGATGAACCAATTCTTGTTTGTAAAGATAACACTAGATCATTTTACAGTCGTAAAAGTAATAATGTTATAGTGATACATGAGTATGTTGATGCTCCGAAGGTGCGCCCTTGAAAGGAAAAAAACTTCAAACTCCTCTTTCGTGACCAATGGAACTATTGGGTCAGATGCATCAATCGCTCCTGAACACATTCACATCAATAATCGTGTTTCAGAACTCAAAACCGGCATTAATAGACTCAAGCGCAGCACTAAGAAGGTAGCAACTGCAGGTATGTCTTGTTCAGCTCCTGTTGTATCTCTTGAGACTATTCCTATTGACTTCTCTAATATCTCTCAAGAAAAAGAAGAAGATAATGTTAATATTCTTGATGAGAAAAATTCTCATCATATTACAACTTGAATACTTACTGTTTTGCATCCTCTTTGAGACCGTGTGAGGATGCACATGACTCTCAAGAAGAGATCTTCTTCTTGACAAACTGTTCTTTGTTGTAAGTTTTGTTTTTAAATAAATTATTTTTATAAAAACAATGATCATCTTGTTATTGAGTCTTGATCCGCTTTCTTATTACACTTGGTAATATATATGATCAATGACTCTTGAGATAATTCTCTTTGTTGTGTGGTCAAAAGTGTTTTCTCTTCCTTTTAGACAGTTGATTTGATGTTTATCAAAAAAAAAATCTGATGCTCTAAATTTACTTGAGCCAGGATACGTTGTTTAAAGTTAGAAATTTGTTTTTGATCTCTTTGTCAAAACATACTTATAAAATTTGCTCCATTATTTCCTGGTTTTGAACTTTGGTTCATAATCATGAACGGTTCGTGCACCGGGTCCATATTTGAACGGATAGTTCCAACACCGGCGTGTTTGGAAAAGATGAGATTTGATTTTAGGGTTTCCTCCCTATTAAAAACATGTTCTTGTATATATATTTATCTAAGTTTTTCTTTAGATATATATATACACGTTCTGTAACCTCAAGAATTCTCTTAAGATTTCATGGAATATATGATGGATGAATGAAAAAAGGAAGACAAACTTGAACATGAAAAGGTGATTGAGTTTCATAAAGATCCTCTAGTCATATCCTATTTCTATGCTTGTGAGCATGAAGTCAATAGACCAGTTCCGATGTCATCTGATATGGTTGGAAATCCTCTCCGAGAATTTGGAGTAGTTCGTGAACAACTCGAAATTGCAACAAAGAATCTTGTCTTTCTGAAAACTGAACTGAATAAAGCAGCTGATGAACTCTCTCTTTCACGATCTCTGGTTGTTGATTATGCCTAAGTCTTTCAGTTTTATGAGTTGTTTTTCTTATTTTATCTAAGAAACTTCTTATGAGAATTTATTCTTGTGTTTTAAGAAGGATAACTAGGGTTTGGAATAAAAATTATTGTGATTACACATAGCTATTGCCAACGGATTTTTCATCTTGCAGTGTTTTTAGATTTATTTATTTAAATTCTAAGGTTATTTGGAAGATGATTTTGCATTATTAATCTTTATTGGTTTTATATATTTCAAAAATAATATGGTATGGGATATGATTGTTTACGTCCGTGAACTATAAGTATCTCATATATGTCAAAAGTTAAGTCTATTGTGTCATCATGCAAATATTAATGGAAAATAGAATGAACTTTTCTTTATTCCGCAGTATTGATCTTTCCCTGATCCACTTTTATGTGAGAGTATTGTACGGCTCCATAAGTTTTCTTATGTTGAGCATTTCCGACTAAATTAATCAATAAGGTCTCTTGTGGATTAATTTTTTAGAGTTTTCCAGATACAAATTCATGTTTCATGTAATTTTAATGTCCAAATAAATCCTTCTTTTCTTGTGAAAGTAAGGTCGCTCTTGTTGTTCTTTCGGGAATGATATTTTATGGGGGACAGTTCTTAATTGAACTTGCTCTTAATTGCCAAATCTTTGTGGGGAGTTTGAATGTGGAATATTATAGGAGTTATCTTGTATCTTTATTAACTCCTTGGTGAATACAATGGTTTCGACTATGTGAAATCATCGAAACAAAGTTGATATGTTCTCTTTTATTCATGAAGTGTCTCTATGAGAATTTCGTTATGATCCCATAAGGGGGAGAATTTTGTACCTTTGCCAATTTATATTGATGAAAATGGGGAGAATTATTTTGTAGTTCACACTACATACATATGGTTTACGGATCATTATATAAGGGGGAGTGGTTTTCATTGTGAGATGAAGTATTGACTAAGGGGGAGTGATACATATCACCATAGTATTATTATCAAAGTTGTGATGCAATTGGACTTTGATGTTGTCTGTATAATAATATTGGAAAACAATTATTTTCGTATTGTTATAGCTACGGATCTTCAACAACAATGATGTTGAGTCGAAAACATTCAGAATATCTGTAGTACTTGGAGCGACGAAGAATTCAAAGAATGTTAAGGAACCAAGGAAATCAAGCATGATGGATGAGAAATTACAAAGTCTTATTTATTTTGTAATCCATATGTATTGATAGTTTTGTCACTAAAATTTACAAGGGGGGGGATTTTTAGAGCATTGCTCGGTCGAACTCGCAAGCGTTGCTATCTCAAGTTTTTTTTGTCAAGTTTAGTTGATCAAGACTATAGTATTGATTTCTAGTCTATCTATAGGAGTTTCGGACTAGGATATATATATTGTGTAGTTGAGCTTTAGACTTCATGGCGCTTACAACTAAAGATGAAGATTTAGCGAAGAACTCGGAGGAACTTCATGACCTTTAAGTCGTTGATGCCCATTTCCAGTGCCATTTGCATCCCTATTAGGAAGCTCTCATATTCTGCCGCGTTATTGGTGCAGGGGTAATCGAGTTTGTAGGCATATGGTTTGAGTTCGCCTTCTGGTGATTCAAAAACGATTCCTGCGCCTCCGTGACTTCCGTAGGAGGAACCATCAAACGACATCTTCCACAGATATACCTACGAGTTTTGTTCCGTCTTTTGATAAATCAAAGTGAACAGGAACCAATTGATAAACCGAACTTATATTCCCTAAGAACAGCCTAGTAATATCAATCACCTCACTATAATCTTAATCGATTAACGAAAAAATATATTGTGGAATCACAAACGATGAGACGAAGGTGTTTGTGACTACTTTTCAATCTTGCCTATCGGAGAATAAATCTCGAGCAAATTTTAAAGAAGATAGTACCCAATCACAATAGAAAACATCAAGATCAGAACACGCAACTACAGAGAAAATAGTTGGGTCTGGCTTCACAATCCGAATGAAGTCTTTAAGTCGTTAACCTACCGGGTTTTAGAAAAACCTAAGGTTAAAGGAGAATCGACTCTAGTCGCAACTAGTATCACACAGGAGGTGTGGGGATTAGGTTGCCCAGTTTATAGAGTTCTCCTTTATATAGTCTCCAAATCATGGTTTGCAATCAATGCTACCTTGGTAACAAAGCATTCAACATTCACCGTTAGATGAAAACCTGATTAGATTCAAACTAATATCTTTCAACTGTTAGATCGAACTTAGCTTGTCATACACAAATGAAATGTACCAACATTCAAATAAAGGTAACCGTACCTAAACGTGTACACTTAGTTCGTTCAACAATAGTTAACCGAGGTTAGCCATATGAACACTTTCATATCAACCTTATTCATCTTTATCAAAACTAGTTCAAATGACTCAAATGAAACTAATTAGAGAGTTGTTCAATTGTTTATATTCTCATAGAAGTATACAAGACACAATTGAAGCAAACTTGATTTTGATTCACTCGAATCATTTCATGAACATTATAGACACAGTTTGCAAAAGATTGCATTCCTTAATATATAAATGTATTAGTTCATGAACAAACCGATTTTAGAACATAACCTACTCAAGTACGCAAACGGGTACGCATACTTAAGTAGCCGGACTGAGTTTGGTTTCGCCAGTACGCGAACGAGTATGCATACTTACAACCTCAGTTGAATTCCGGAACTTAGTTCCCGGACTTCCATTAACCAATCAGTACGCATATGTACGCATACCATGGTTCCCGGACTTGGAGCTTACACAAATGTGAATACACACACCATGTTTATATCCAATCATGGTTACATGTTCTAAACTCTCATTTCAATCATTGAAACATTCTTAGAAGACGACAATAGATGTCTCACACAACTATTAGCTCCAAAGCAATTTTCAAGTGATCGAATGATCAATACGAAACATTCCGAGTCTACATAAAATGATTGCATCACACAAATCATGTAAGATGTTACAAGGCGATTTTCACATGATCATCTTTTGACTTTCGTCATGAATAAAATATGAACTTGGTTAAAGCGAAAGCTTACCAACACATATTTCGATAAATAGATAAGCGAGATAAACTCAGCTCGAACTACCAAATGTGTATAATTGAAGTCTATATAGCAATACGACTTTTGTCTCAAATAGGAGATAGAGTAAATAGACTTTTGAGTGATAGATGAGTTCAAGTCTCCACATACCTTTTGTTGATGAAGTTCCACAAGTTCCCTTGAGTAGTTCTTCGTCTTCATTCGATGAATGCAGTGAAGTCTAAAGCTCAACTACACTTTCTATCCTAATCCGAGACTTAGCTATAAGTAGACTAGAAATCAAGACTTATAGTTTTGGGAACTAAACTTGACAAAAAAGCTTGAGATAACAACGCTTGCGAGTTCGACCGAGCAGTGCTCTAACAATCTCCCCTTTGTCAATTTTAGTGACAAAACTATCAATACATATGGATTACAAAATAAATAAACTTTGTAGCTTCTCATCCAAATGCTTGATATCCTTGGTTCTTCAACATTACTCGCAATCTTCGTCACTTCCAAGTACTCCAGTGATTCTGAATGTATTCAACTCAGTATCATAGTTGTTGAAGATGCGTAACTATAACAATAAGAAAAGAGTAGTTCTCAATCATTATTATACAATGTCATAGTATTATTACACAACATCACAGTCCAATTGTATTACAACTTTTACAACAATACTATGGTGATATGTATCACTCCACCTTATTCAATACTTCATTTCACAATGAAACCACTCCCCCTTACATAATGATCTGTAAACCATATGTATTTGTAGTGTGAACTACACATTAATTCTCCCCCTTTTTGTCAATATAAATTGGCAAAGGTATGAAGTTCCACAAGCTCCTCTTAGTAGTTCTTCGTCTTCAATCTATGAACGTCGTGAGGTATAAATCTCAAATACACTTTCTATCCTAATCCGAGACTTAGCTATAAGTAGACTAGAAATCAAGACTTATAGTTTTGGCAACTAAACTTGACAAACAAGCTTGAGATAGCAACGATTGCGAGTTCGGCCGAGTAGTGCTCTAACAGAAAGGAAAATCTTGAGGTAAAGAGAAACTCAGTGGAATCTTCAGAAAACTTTATAACTGTAGATGGTGGATTTTCAACAAAGGTTAAAACCGTAAAATCATGAGGCATGTTTTTGACACGGCTTTCAGGCATGCAACGATTCATATTTTACGAAGCCATGATGAATATGTTTTCGAGAATCCTCCACTAGATGAGCGTTCGATCCCTGGCATTTCGTCATGAACTCTATGCAGAATAACATAATTGGGCGGTTCTACGTAGATTGAGAGCTTAACGCCATCAGGATGTCGGTGGCACTCACTGTTCCCTGACTCCAGGAGAGATACCTCTCTCCACATAGAAGAATAGTTGGGCGGCGGACGCCTTCAGGACGTCGGTGACACTCACCGTTTCCTGACTATGTGAAGAGACCGTATATAGATTCAGGCAGTTCTCCGTAGATTGAGATTACTAACGCCTTCAGGTCATAAACAACACTCGTGACTCCCTGACTATGCACCATTCAAAATGGATATGACGCTTTAACTGGATAATATCTTTTCTGCAATTAATTCTGCCGTGACATTCACTACTGAATTCCCAGAATAATCTATTATTGCTCCGATTCCATGGTCGAATCCACGGCCTGATCCCATGGAATGGCAATAACAATTGCTCTGATTCCATGGTCGAATCCACGGCCTGATCCCATGGAATGGCAATAACAATTGCTCCGATTCCATGGTCGAATCCACAGCCTGATCCCATGGAATGACAATAACAATTGCTCCGATTCCATGGTCGAATCCACAACCTGATCCCATGGAATGGTAATAATTTTATTACTCTGATTTTATGATCGAATCCACGATCCCATGGAATGGTAATGCATGTTTTATTATGCCTAATTCATGGTCGAATCCACAGCTGATCCTATGAATTGATAATAAATAACTACTCAGTTTTATTGTTCAATTTCATGAATTATTCTACATTGAATTTCATGGATTAGCAATAAATACTCAATAACCGGGTATCTGGATTATCACAGAGTAAGCCCCACAAAAAAATGGTGTAAGTGTAATCGACAATGATGCACGACTGAGCACCCGGATGCATGAACGAGCATCCAAAAATATGAATAGATGGGAATCATATGCAAAACAAGAGAAAACAACAAATATTAATAAAATAATAAGGAGCACCCAGGGGCCGGGCCCACCGACCGGCCGTCCATGCCCTAGCCGTGGCCGGTCCCCATGCTTCTTCCATTATTTTGCCCTATTTTGTTATTTTCATGAACTCATGAAAAACTCCTTGATTTTAGCAACTTTCCTTGTTTTTGCAAAATACATAAATTCCCCATAAATTCACGGATTCATGAAAAATAATAATATTATAAAATAAGGAAAGGTGTACGGGACCGGGCATTATAGCCGGTCGGCCATGCCCTAGCCGTGGCCGGTCCCACACCTCACAATCCCTAGCTTGTTATAATTATTATTCCCTAAACTCATGAAACTCCTCCATTTCAACAAAAACTCATGGACTCTCCATAACATCATGGTTTCATGAAAAATAATAACATAAAATTAGGAAAGTGTTGTGGGACTGGGCAACATAGCCGGCCGGCCATGCCCTAGCCATGGCCGGTCCCACACCTTGCAATCCTAAGTCTTTTATAATTATTATTTTCCTAAATATATGAAACTCCTTGGTTTGAGCAAAAATCATGATTTCGTCATAACTTCTCAAATTTTGCTCAAATCACGAAAAACCAAAAGCCAGCAGGGTCACACGGCCGGCTAGCCTCTCACGGCAATTTTAAAAGTTAAAATACTCTTATTTTAATATTTACAAAATATTAATCAATTGAGCATACATGCTCATTCCAACAAAAATCAAGAATTTCAGTCAAGATGAAACTCTTCTGAAAATTCAGAATGTTGCTCGAACTCACATCAGAAAATACTGAAACTCTCAGTACGGAGACACGGACACCACGAAAACACATGCATGCCTTATTGACATACCAGTGTCATTCCTAGGGATTGCATAAAGCCGGTCCCACACTTTTTCACACTTTTGACCTAATTTGTGCAATCGCTCATATTGGGCCCAAACTCTCTTCAACCAACCTGGGGATTGCTCAAACGGACAACAACTGGTCCCGTGATCACCAAGAGCCGGTCCCACACTCTCTTGGTCGGTTCCCCATCTTTCATACTTAGGTTTTACCTAATGTTGAACCAGCAATAATTCAATAAATGATGAAACCGGCATTTAATCATCATTCTATCACCAACTGTTCAACTCGGAACCCTGGTGCATGCTCACTCGTGCACTGGGAACCACGTGGACGCCCATCATCCCATGTGGTCGGTCCCTCTATCACTCATGACCTATTTTCAGTGATTCATCAACTATGATCTGAAATTAGGATTTTGAATAAATGTTCTACGAATCATCATTCTGAGCAAGATTCAAACACTAATGAATTTATATTGATTCATCAACCAGCATATGAACTAATCATATAATATTTGGTAATCTACCAATATTTTAATATTTTATTAGGTCACGTTACCAATAAATATTTCGTCGAATTGAGCAACACTTGCTCAGTAATTCAAATATTGATCCAGCTATCAATATTCAGTAATTTACTTATCAGTAATTTGTCGAATTGAGCAATACTTGCTCAATTGCACGTCAAATTATCAATATTCAGTATTTTGTCGAACTGAGCAATACTTGCTTAGTTGCTCGTCAAATTCTCGATATTCAGTAATTCGTCGGATTGAGCAATACTTGCTCAGTTGCTCGAATATTGATCCAACTATCAATATTTAGTAATTTATCAGTATTTCGTCGAATTGAGCAATACTTGCTCAGTTGCTCGAATAATCCACATATATTCAGTAACTCATCAATATTCAACAACTTATTGAATTTACAATATTTTCTCAGACGAGCAACATTAACATTCATGAATCGTTGAGCATTTGTCAAACATGCTCGATTCAACAAAACCTAGACTCATTGTCTAATCAGTCAACAACTGACAAACTAAATACACGTCCGCCATGCAGACTCCACGATTCGTGAGACATCAATCACGTCAAATTGGGGGATAACAACTAGGGTTTTGGTCTGGCGGCCTACAGCACGTGGATTTCATCCACGATGAGAAATGTGCATAAGTTATGTAAACGGTTGAAGGAATTAGCAAAGTAGTGGGTGCACGATCCGTCAAGTCTCCACACGACATGAAACTGACTTTACCACGATCTTCCACTTGCCCACTCTTCCACTCATGAAACCGTCGCACTTACAGGGATCAAGGTGTTCACAACTCTGACAATATAAATAAGTCTATGAATCCATGATTGAGAACAACGAATGATCACTAGCTATCGGCAATCATCCAGAATTTCTCGAGTAACTACTCTCAAGAATTCATCAATCCATCAGAACTTATTCGAACTCCACAGTTCACCAATTATTGCAGAAACCTTGAACACATCCACAATCCTTGATCATCAGTGATCCCACACAATTCTCGGCTTCCATCCTACAGATCAACCCAACTCCCTATTTGCGACCGAATTGACTCTGGAACGGCCATTGACTTGGTTTAGGCCTCAGTCCTACAGATTGATCTCTCGAATCTAAGCACTCCCTTTGCAGTGCATCTGTGTGAGGTTAATCAGTTTGCTCGGTCGAGGAGTCTCGACGACACGCTCGACTCTTCGCTTTCCTAAAAAACCAGCGAACCGTTTTTCCCCATTCACAGATTGGCGACCACAGTGGGAGATTAATCTCTCGGTTGCAATCTCAAATTCTCACAAAATAGTTGATCTTAGGTCAGGTTCAGTTACAAATCCTAACACAAACAACGCTAGCACTAGCAACAACGGTGGTACTCCAGAAACTACTCCTGCTTCCAACACCGGTGCTGCTGATACCACTCCTCCGTAAACCAACATTGGAGACAATCCTCTCTTCGGCCGGTCTCCCAAAGAAATTAGAGAAAACCCACCTACCCTAGGTGATCTCATGAAAGTGCAAGAAACTCTTGCCAAGAATAAGATTGACATGGCTAACACTCAGAAGGAGTTGTGCAATTGTCTCAAAACTCTCACTGACAAGATGTTATAGAAAGCTCAGAAGAAAGGAAAAGCCAAAGATACATCTCCGGATGCTGATCCTGAAGTCACTCCGATCCATATAGTAGATGATGATGAGGTGCACAAAGCTGCAAATAACCCACCAACAAAGGAACCTGCAGGCTTCATCACTCGTGAGGACCTGGAACGCTTCATGGAGGATCGAGGAAAAGACAAAGCATCATCAGTTCATCGTCATCACCCTCCATACCCTACTGCTACGCATAGAATTCCTTTCCTAAAGGGCTACACTTCCCCAACGTTCACACTATATAATGGAACAGAGAACCCTCGAGAACACGTTTCTCGATTCCTGGAGGCACTAGGAGAACACGAACACAATCATGTGTCCGTCTGAAGGAATTCTCGAAATCTCTGACAGGCCGAGCATACACCTGGTACAACAATATTGCACCTGGGAGCATCGCTAGTTGAGGAGAAATGGTTAATTCCTTCTACAGGAAATACTTCTTCGTCTCAGAGCGTATTACTCTCTCCGACTTAGGAAGAATGTCTCAGAAGATCAATGAACATCCGAACGATTATGTGAAGAGGTTCAGAGTCCAAGCTTTGGATTGTCATGACCCGAATGTCACTGAACAAAAACTGGTGGACTTGTACATCAACGTAATGATCCCGATCAACAGAGCCTTGCTGGAAAATCTCAGGTTCCATACTTTCTCAGAGCTTCATGAAGCAGCCAAACGATCAGCGACTAATGTACCTGCCTTACTCGAAAGAACAAGATGTACAAAAGTCAGGGAACAACGAGAAACTCGAGGCAGTGCCAGACGTATGATCAACAAGCAGTACAATCTCCAACATTCCAGGCTCCTCTGAAGGTGCAAAGAAAAGATAACCAATCCTGAAATGCATAAACCTCGATCCGGCATCGACGAACGGGGAAATGATCAAACGATAACTTCCCCCTTCCCATTGAAGAAGTGATCGTATTACTGGAAGTATGGTTTCAAGATGATGCAATCAAATTATTTTTCATCAGGAGAGAGCTGAAGAAAAAATGGAGAATCCCAGGTATTGTCACCTTCATAAATTCATCAATCATCCAACAAGTAACTGCAACGTTTCGAAGCACATCTTCAAAGAGAAGGTTGATCCACAATAGGTTCAACTGGGAACTGAAGGAGTACACAAGAATCCTCTACCAGTCAAAACCTTTACACTCTCTGAACAACCAGTCAAAGAAGCAATTCAATCGTTGATCGAGCATATCTGTGAAATTGCTTTATCTGTCTAAGAAACAAAGGAAAGACATGTTCACAACACCAAATTACACTGCGTCAGACGGCTGTCCATCCCGGAAATACTCCTTGAGTCTTCATCCACAGACAAGTAGATGCACGACTGGGGACTGCTTACCACAGTCCATCTCAGAGAAAATGAATTTGGAAGAACGTTGTTCGATGCTGACACCGCCATCAACACATTCCACTGAAAACCCTCAGATCCTTAGGCATCACTCGACAAGAAGTTGCTCGTGATCCCATCTCAATCAGAGACCATGAAGGAACGCTCAGAGAGGCATACGGTTTCATCACTCTCAAAATGAAAGTTGGCTCAACTTGGACGGAAACCAAGTTTCACATAATCAGGGGAGATCCCGGATACGACATGATTCTCGGACGGACATGGATTCAAGCCGAGAAGATGACTACTGACGAAGCGTATTTGGTTGAACATCTCTCCAACGAAGAAAGATCTGATCCACAAGATTTGGCGGACGTTCCATCATTCGAGCACTTGGAGGAATTTCGAACTTTGACGAGGTTGAAACAAGAACCTGCAAAAGATGTATAGACATTCATCATGAGGTTTTGCACTCAGGCAAGTCTCATTCCTTCCATGTCTATGTCATTTATTTCCTCACATGATATCCTAGCATGGGGACTTCTGCTAGCAACTCTGCAAGACGTTATGAATGGTAGCTTCACCGCATTAGTATTTTACCAAGTGGTTGAATTTGACATTTCTCCGAATCGAGAACTTAGACATTCATTACTTAGATAATGTCCAAGCATGGCAAAGAACACTTTGGGCGTTTCTCCATAGCCTTGCAGGAGTGTCCATGTGTTCCACAAAATCATAAAGCTCTTGATGTCTGCACAAGTGTTGAATCCGACTACCGCAACTAAAGGGATGTTGAGTCAACAGAAGATACTCAGGGCCGAGACGATCAAACCTAAGGCATTCGATGCTTGAGGAATATACGCTTCAACGCTCGAGCATCTAAGAAGCCTTCAAATTGTACTCCCAATCAAAGGGTACACCTTTGATAATGGCATGGCGCATCTGGATTCAATACAAATATCTCGACACACTGATTCAACACCAACACAATCAAAGTGTAACTGAACTACAATCGATAAGTCTTCATTATCTCATGATAAGACTTCAGAAGCAGATGCAACATCATTCATCCATCGATGGCACGAATTCCTTCAACATGCACTGGGGACTTGATCTTATTGGACAAGATTCTAGACATAGCAAGTCATTGCAACCTGATGCGATTCCATGAAAACTTTATCAACGGAATCTCTCTACATTATGAACCTTGCACGACTAAAGAACTTCTCTCTTCACCTATCACACCCAGAATAAAGACCGCTACTGCTATCTGCCGCAACAATATCGATTCACTGATAAAGCTAACTCACAGTAAAGTCACACTGATCAGGAGAATTTGGGTTGAACTCCCAGAACACCTTCATCTTAGGGACGCTCAACCCACCAACTAGTTCGTGAATGCAAAGGCTCACCGGGTGGAAGAGCAAAGGCTATGTTGATAAATCGTGGTTTTAACCTTTTCAGTCTCTGGAGTAACTCTGACCATAGTATCGACATCAACGAGGATATCTGGTGGAAATCCTTTCATGGTCTCAGCACCAACTAGAATTTCTGGAGAGAATTCAATCGTGATCTCAGCATCAACAACATTCTCAGGCGCAATATCTAGCTTCATCAACTAACCATTCTCTGAAGCATTGTTCGATGAAGCGGACTTCTCCAAGCATTAATGATTCATGTAAAGATGTGTAGACCTGAAAATATGTTCACATGAAAGTCTTCCCAAAGCTTGCACGACTGGTGGGCACAAGCCAAAGACTTCTACAAGATGTTCTCATCACCTCTGCAAATAAGATACAACACACTTCAGACCATGGGTTTCCATAAACGTACCAATGGGTGAGGAATGGGACAATGCTTCCTCAACAAAAAATATTCTTATATGTCTCTTCTACAACATACCAAAAGGGCGCATCAATCATACATTCGAGCTGAAAGATATGGCCTTTACCATCAGGTCTACGAAATCTGAAAATTTTGTACGGGATTACGAATTACAAATGTGCACGCTTCGTTGGCTAACCTCTACAACTCGAATTGAGTGATTATTTTGTCATGTGATAACTCAGTCTCTTAGCTTCAAAATTTGGGGTCAAGCATCGAATTCCGACGTCGTATGAGGTTCCTATAGCTCCCAGAGCGTACAACATGCAAGCAGCAATTCTTAGACGGGATTCATAACTTCCACAGTCGATCAGTGTCCACCAGGTCTTTCCACTAAGTACTTCATCAAGGTACCTCCAACTTCGACCACCTAGGTCTTTACATCAATTTTTCTATATGGGTCCTCTATCCAAGTCTTTCCAGAAGGAGAAAAAACAGAAAGGAGAGATTTAACAAAATACTGGGGACTGGCGGTCCGCTGATCTTGACGATCAGTTTCACAGTCCAAGACCCGTGGCATCATACTCTCATGTGCTAATCATTCATCATAAAAAGAATGCTACCACCGGGACATGAAACCATGGTCATTACACCACCCCCTCTAAAGAGCAACCTCAGTCATGGTCCCGTGACCAGGGTTTCAGAAGTGATGTTTCTACGACAAAAACAAGATGGATGCAAGCACCATGCTCATGAATCAATCAACGGGTCCTCATCCCGAACGATCAATGACATTCAAATCCTTCAACAACCGTTCAAGACATGAGCAAATGGTCTGAAGACGCAACGGGGGCGTTTTACAACAAGCTCGTCTGAGACGATCTTTTCATTGTCATGCACAAAGAGGCGAGCTGGGAACAATTGGTGACGAATCTAGGGATGGATCATATACCATTCTCTTCGTATGGATGTCCTCTATAACATATCCAAAATTCACAACTATTGGAGAAACGAGCGAAGAGTTGTGGTCAAAACATTGGACCACATGCCAGCTGAAAATTTTCTGAAGGTCTCCTGGAAGTTTATTGTTTCGCTGATTTAGGCCCCTAAACATGCTCAAAACTCAAAAAACTTATTCGACAAAGCTTGGAAATTTCCTGGGCATAAGGATACATAGGGAGATCGCGAAAATCTGACATCGGATGAAGATTTTAAGGCATTTTTGCTAAAAGGCTGAGTTCTGAATTTTCTGGTGACGTGTTTCGGTAAAGCCTTTCACTTATTTATGAGAATCTTCATTCATTCATCAACAAATTAGAAATTTCATACTTCTATGAAGAAAATATACAATGGTTACTTACTGGATTAGTCCCTAAAGTGCTCAAAGTACCGGAATTGCCAACATCACCATTGGAAACATTATTGCTGTCACTCGGTTTCGAAATCCGAGGTTTTCTTCTTCACCATCCTCCGAAGACGAATAGGAATCATCAGTACTCCCTCGTTCCATGGAAATCTCCTCCTGAATACATCAACAACAATTAGTGGTATTTCATTCAAGGAGTGCTATGAACGATATACGAAGAGGTACTTACACCGAATTCTTCTTTGACGCTCGATTCAGAAATTGTTTGATCGGCAGCAATAAATTGAAGACCGTCAAGGCTCAGTGGAGCAAAGTTCTGAAACGAAGTAACAAACATTGGTTTCATGATCCTAATTTCACGGACAAGAAAAAGTCATGATATAAGGAGTGCTAACAACTCACCAAAGAGACAGCTGGGGACTCCATAGTGTTGGATATCATTCTATGATCCTTATTTCTGGATCCTTTACTCTGAAGACTTACTATTATTTCTGATTAATCCACATAAATCAAACAAAAACCCATTTGTCGAGCTGCTCTATCGATGTTATATTCCTCCATCAGAGACTTCCCCTGCATTACTGATACTAAATAATCAGGAGTACAACTCAGTATGAAGGATCTCTCACCATCACTCAGAGGTCCCATAAGCACCATTTCTTGAAGCTACATATGTAGAGATGTCATCTCTGGAAGCATCATCTTTGGAAGTGTCATTATAGGAACCAGTCATTCTTGCAAAGTTGTTGTGACGTCCATACAAAATTCCTACTTCAGTATATCATCCGTAGATGCAGATTTCATCAAAGCAGTGGAATTAAAGCACAACAAAAATAATTAGGATGCTCACATCAGCGTCTACAAAAATGGTAATCCTCAACTCTTACCTATTTACGATTTCACGAACTCAGTGATAACAGCGTAAAACCTCAAAACTTGTTCGTTCTTTCAAACCTGCAAAGCCGAGCAAAAACATATTATTCAAGAGTCAACACTGACTTCTCAAGAACTATGAATAATTCACATAACTTTCCATGTGAACATTCGCTGATTTTTACGTGTACATACACTATAAAATCACTAAATGCTTGAACATTCGCTGATTTTCACATAACTTCTGATGTATTCTTTGTAGCTTCTCATCCAAATGCTTGATATCCTTGGTTCTTCAATATTACTCGCAATCTTCGTCACTTCCAAGTACTCCAGTGATTCTGAATGTATTCAACTCAGTATCATAGTTGTTGAAGATGCGTAACTATAACAATAAGAAAAGAGTAGTTCTCAATCATTATTATACAGTGTCATAGTATTATTACACAACATCACAGTCCAATTGTATTACAACTTTTACAACAATACTATGGTGATATGTATCACTCCACCTTATTCAATACTTCATTTCACAATGAAACCACTCCCCCTTACATAATGATCTGTAAACCATATGTATTTGTAGTGTGAACTACACATTAATTCTCCCCCTTTTTGTCAATATAAATTGGCAAAGGTATGAAGTTCCACAAGCTCCTCTTAGTAGTTCTTCGTCTTCAATCTATGAACGTCGTGAGGTATAAAGCTCAAATACACTTTTATCTAATCCGAGACTTAGCTATAAGTAGACTAGAAATCAAGACTTATAGTTTTGGCAACTAATTTTGACAAACAAGCTTGAGATAGCAACGATTGCGAGTTCGGCCGAGTAGTGCTCTAACAGAAAGGAAAATCTTGAGGTAAAGAGAAACTCAGTGGAATCTTCAGAAAACTTTATAACTCGTAGATGGTGGATTTTCAACAAAGGTTAAAACCGTAAAATCATGAGGCATGTTTTTGACACGGCTTTCAGGCATGCAACGATTCATATTTTACGAAGCCATGATGAATATGTTTTCGAGAATCCTCCACTAGCTGAGCGTTCGATCCCTGGCATTTCGTCATGAACTCTATGCAGAATAACATAATTGGGCGGTTCTACGTAGATTGAGAGCTTAACGCCTTCAGGATGTCGGTGGCACTCACTGTTCCCTGACTCCAGGAGAGATACCTCTCTCCACATAGAAGAATAGTTGGGCGGTGGACGCCTTCAGGACGTCGTTGACACTCACCGTTCCCTGACTATGTGAAGAGACCGTATATAGATTCAGGCGGTTCTCCGTAGATTGAGATTACTAACGCCTTCAGGTCATAAACAACACTCGTGACTCCCTGACTATGCACCATTTAGAATGGATATGACGCTTTAACTGGATAATATCTTTTCTGCAATTAATTCTGCCGTGACATTCACTACTGAATTCCCAGAATAATCTATTATTGCTCCGATTCCATGGTCGAATCCACGGCCTGATCCCATGGAATGGCAATAACAATTGCTCTGATTCCATGGTTGAATCCACGGCCTGATCCCATGGAATGGCAATAAAAATTGCTCCAATTCCATGGTCGAATCCACGGCCTGATCCCATGGAATGGCAATAACAATTGCTCTGATTCCATGGTCGAATTTACGGCCTGATCCCATGGAATGGCAATAACAATTGCTCTGATTCCATGGTCGAATCCACGACCTGATCCCATGGAATGGCAATAAACGACTGTATTATCTCATTACTCCGATTTCACGAATCTCATGGAATGGTAATAGATAATTTTATTACTCCGATTTTATAGTCGAATCCATGATCCCATGGAATGGTAATGCCTGTTTTATTATGCCGAATTCATGGTCGAATCCACAGCTGATCCTATGAATTGATAATAAATAACTACTCATTTTTAATGTTCAATTTCATGAATTATTCTACACTGAATTTCATGGATTATCAATAAATACTCAACAACCGGGCTTCTGGATTATCACTGAGTAAGCCCCACAAAAAAATGGTGTAAGTGTACTCGACAATGATGCACGACCGAGCACCCAGATGCACGAACGAGCATCTAAAAATATGAATGGATGAGGAACTCTACGCAAAACAGGAGAAAACAACAAATATTAATAAAATAATAAGGAGCGTCCTGTGGTCGGGCCCACCGACCGGCCGGCCATGCCCTAGCCGTGGCCAGTCCCCATGCTTCTTCCATTATTTTGCCCTATTTTGTTATTTTCATGAACTCATGAAAAACTCCTTGATTTTAGCAACTTTCCTTGTTTTTGCAAAATACATGAATTCCCCATAACTTCACGGATTCATGAAAAATAATAATATTATAAAATAAGGAAAGGTGTACGGGACCGGGCATTATAGCCGGCCGGCCATGCCCTAGCCATGGCTAGTCCCACACCTCACAATCCCTAGCTTTTTATAATTATTATTCCCTAAACTCATGAAACTCCTCTGTTTCAACAAAAACTCATGGATTCTCCATAACATCATGGTTTCATGAAAAATAATAATACAAAATTAGGAAAGTGTTGTGGGACTGGGAAACATAGCCGGCCGGCCATGCCCTAGCCATGGCCGGTCCCACACCTTGCAATCCTAAGTCTTTTATAATTATTATTTTCCTAAATTCATGAAAATCCTTGGTTTGAGCAAAAATCATGATTTCGTCATAACTTCTCAAATTTTGCTCAAATCACGAAAAACCAAAAGCGAACAGGGTGACACGACCGGCTAGCCTCTCACGATAATTTTAAAAGTTAAAATACTCCTATTTTAATATTTACAAAATATTGATCAATTGAGCATACATGATCATTCCAACAAAAATCAAGAATTTCAGTCAAGATGAAACTCTTCTGAAAATTCACAATGTTGCTCGAACGCACATCAGAAAATACTGAAACTCTCAGTACGGAGACACGGACACCACGGCAACACGTGCATGCCTTAATGACCGACCAGGGTCATTCCTAGGGCTTGCACAAAGCCGGTCCCACACGTTTTCACACTTTTGACCTAATTTGCGCAATCGCTCATATTGAGCCCAAACTCTCTCCAACCAACCTGGGGATTGCTCAAACGGACAACAACTGGTCCCGTGATCACAAGAGTCGGTCCCATGCTCTCTTGGTCGGTTCCCCATCTTTCATACTTAGGTTTTACCTAATGTTGAACCAGCAATAATTCAATAAATGATGAAACCGGCATTTAATCATCATTCTATCACCAACTGTTCAACTCGGAACCCTGGTGCATGATCACTCGAGCATTGGGCACCACGTGGACGCCCATCATCCCATGTGGTCGGTCCATCTATCACTCATGACCTATTTTCAGCGATTCATCAATTATGATCTGAAATTAGGGTTTTGAATAAATGTTCTACGAATCATCATTCTGAGCAAGATTCAAACACTAATGAATTTATATTGATTTAGCAACCAGCATATGAATTAATCATATAATATTTAGTAATCTACCAATATTTTAATATTTTATTAGGTCACGTTACCAATAAATATTTCGTCGAATTGAGCAACACTTGCTCAATTGCTCAAATATTGATCCAGCTATCAATATTCAGTAATTTATCAGTAATTTGTCGAATTGAGCAATACTTGCTCAATTGCACGTCAAATTATCAATATTCAGTATTTTGTCGAATTGAGCAATACTTCATTAGTTGCTCGTCAAATTCTAGATATTCAGTAATTCGTCGGATTGAGCAATACTTGCTCAGTTGCTCGAATATTGATCCAACTATCAATATTCAGTAATTTATCAGTATTTCGTCGAATCGAGCAATACTTGCTCAGTTGCTCGAATAATCCACATATATTCAGTAACTCATCAATATTCAACAACTCATTGAATTTACAATATTTGCTCAGACGAGCAACATTAACATTCATGAATCGCTGAGCATTTGTCAAACATGCTCGATTCAACAAAACCTAGACTCATTGTCTAATCAGTCAACAACTGACAAACTAAATACACGTATGTCATGCATACTCCACGATTCGTGAGACATCAATCACGTCAAATTGGGGGATAACAACTAGGGTTTTGGTCTGGCGGCCTACAACACGTGGATTTCATCCACGACGAGAAATGTGCATAAGTTGTGTAAACGGTTGAAGGAGTTAGCAAAGTAGTGGGTGCACGATCCGTCAAGTCTCCACACGACATGGAAATGACTTTACCACGATCTTCCACTTGCCCACTCTTCCACTCATGAACTCGTCACACTTACAGGGATCAAGGTGTTCACAACTCTGACAATATAAATAAGTCTCTGAATCCATGATTCAGAACAACGAATGATCACTAGCTATCGGAAATCATCCCAAATTTCTCGAGTAACTACTCTCAAGAATTCATCAATCCATTAGAACTTATTCGAACTCCACAGTTCACCAATTATTGCAGAAACCTTCAACACATCCACAATCCTTGATCATCATTGATCCCACACAATTCTTAGCTTCCCTCCTACAGATCAACCCATCTCCCTCTTTGCGATCGAATTGACTCTGGAATGGCCATTGACTTGGTTTAGGTCGGAGTCCTACAGATTGATCTCTCGAATCTAAGCACTCCATTTGCAGTGCATCTATGTGAGGTTAAGCAGTTTGCTCGGTCGAGGAGTCTCGACGACACGCTCGACTCTTCGCTTTCCTAAAAAATCAGCGAACCGTTTTCCCCCATCTACAATAACATTAAAATCATTATTCGGAAGTAAGAAAACACTTGAGACATCAAATCTTCTTGATGTAGTTGATGAAATAATCAAAACTCTTTTGAGGTTGATGATGAAGTTGTAGTAATTTCTTTTTTTCTTGCCTTGAAGTTAAATTAAAACTGTTATTGAAATCAAAAGGAGTAAGAAAATAATCAAACCCTATAACAAAAAACAACAAATGAAAAGCTTAAAACGATCATGAAAGTGTACAATGAAGAAGGAGATCAAAAGTTAGTATAAAAGAGAGTAATTTTGGGTGATAGGGAGCGTATCTGAGATGATGCGGGGCAAGATTAGCTTTTCAGGTTTTTTCTTATCACATAGGGAGAAAAAAAGAGAAATTTCTGATCGGGTTGGAAGATAAGATGGAATCTAATGTGATATTTAAATTCACTTTATTTCTTTACCTATAGTATAAAGTGTTTCATTGGGGAATTCTTAGTGAGTACTAGGTGGTTCCTTGTTATGATTCTTCCAATTATTTTTTGTTAGATTGTACTCACCGTATAATGAGTGACAACCGCATATGGATAAAATTAATGGCATCCCATTTTTCTGCATTAAATTTTCGTGGAGTATGATGTTAAACAGAATAGTATGCGTAAACTTCGTAATAACACACATGAAGATCATATGGTTGTCAATATTAGTGCCATGTAATACTTTGTTTCTTTAAGTACAAAATATTTTGATTGTATATGGTTTATTAAATTATTTTCAATTTTGTACCACTCACAATTTTAGTGAAACTCTACCACCTCGCATTGATTATTAGAAAGAGGATCTCTTCAAAGCTGCTGACAGAAAAGAGGAGTTGGCAGACCTTCTTGCTACTCAACAAGAGAAGTAATGATCTTACTTTGTTTATCTATATATAAAAGTTAATCAACTTCTACTTATAATTTGTTTATCTATCATCTTCAGCAGATTCTCAACATTTTAGGTCGTTCGATGGATGCTTTTTCTCTTTGTAGATTTTAGCAATAAACGTTGTAGATTAGATGGATGCTTTTTCTCTTTGTTGGTATTTTAAAGGAAGATTCAGTTAGCAGTTGGCGTATACTAGTTGCATATATTAGAAAGTGGTATTAAAATCGTACATGCTCAGTTCAAGACTTTCTTCTCATCTTTTTGCGTTGTACAACATGTGAAATATTGTCCATGTTGAGCTTTTAAATGCATGTACCAAATATCTGTTGGATTAGTAACAAAAATATTGAAAATAAATTGAATAATCACAAGTGATACTTAGCTTGATTTGCAATAACTTGGTGGATGAATCACGTCGAGTAGCATGCGGAACAAAACTGATAGAGGCACATATTAGATACGCTGTCCTAAAGACAATATCTCATGTTACTCCTATAAACAGAGAGATGCTATAGCTTCATTGGCGAGCTGCCTCCAGGATACAACTATCATTAGCATTCCTTCTTGTAGCATACAAGAGAACGCCCTAAGAACTTGGCAGTGAAAAACGACTCAGTGAAACCACCTTGTTTCATTCAAAAGAAAACTCATAGAGAAAGACTGAAGAATAAAACTTGTTTTCTCATTTTCCCCTCCTCCTCTTTTTCCATTAAAAACAGAGGAGTTAATGTTGAGTTGTTTTTCTCTTAAAACATGAAGGAGTTCTTTTGTTTTTTCACTTTCTGTACTGAAAACATAAGAGGAATTAAGTTCTTTTTCTCCTCTACCCTTTCAAAATGAACTCAACACTGTTTTTCTTATAGTGTTTCAAAAGTTAAAAATAATGAAGAGAATCTCAACGTTAAAAACAATAAGGAGAAAAGAAATGCCAGGCATGTATTAAACAATGTCAATGAAAAATGTGAAAGCAGGTTTTGAAACACAAGACATTGTTTTACGTGTATTGAAAAGAGAGAAAAGTAAGAAGAAAGGCGTGAAGTATTGGAAACAGAAAGCATGCGTGAAGATTCCTTATATTACGCATGGAGACAAGAGGCAAAAGAACCTTATGTTTATTACAAACGTGTGAGTAATGTTTTATCTATTCACATGGAAAAAAATCATAAAGTGGGTGATGGGTATAGGGATCAAAACATGGTCCATGTATTTTAGTTTAAAACAAAACTATTTTTATCCAACAATCCCCCACATGAATGATAAAACAGATCGATAAAACACGAGAAAACAAAAGATATCAAGATTAGGCTAAGGTGTCCCAAAGATTGAACCTTAACTTTGTGAGAAGTTACCGGAATCGCTTGTTGTAACGGTGAAAACAATGTCTTGAACCGTCAACAGTGAATGCAGTTCAGAAATAACAACCGCACTTGATATCTCCACCGAAAGCTGCCAAGCTCTTGCGGTTGTGCCCGTTTTGGCCGTGGGCTAAATCCCGGTTTTAATGAATGTCTCTAGAGAATTAGCTCAAATTCTCATAGGAACGGCCCCACTTTCAACATCCACATAGGTGAGTCCATCAAGAGTGTACTACCATACCCCGCTTTAAACAAAGCCATGGAACCCATTAAGATATCAACAGATCATCCTATATCATGCAGGTAACACTATCACACAGTTAAATCGGAAATCACCCAAAGCCGGGTTTTAATGAAGAAATGGGAACTCAAATTCTCGGGGGCAAAGATTTCAAGGAAGAATGATTGAGGATTCCCGAGATTGGTGGATTCTTCCAACAGGTGAGTATAATGAAGATTCCGAAATGGTTAAGTTTGTTGAACATGGGCATCTATTCAAACATTGAACGGTTCTAATTAGAGCTATGAATTGATAGAAGAAGGAGTTAAACGGGAGTTGAGTTGTGAATTAGCGGGAGGCCTTTCAGTGTGGTACACCAGAATGAATGCATGTATAGATGAAAATGTTTGCGGGGTGTATTATCAAAAAAGTGCGGCTGATTCTGGTGGCCATGCTCACATCGAAATTCTTGACCCGACGTTGAACCCATGATATCTAAGATTTCCAACCAATGGACTTTGAAGACAAAACCTAGTTTTGGAAGGAGAAAAAGAATATGCTTACAATTTTTCAGAGACCACGTTTTATTATTATCTCTACTTTATTCTAGGGTTTAGAAACCATGAAGTCTTTTTCTCTTTCTTCTTGTGATTTAAGTCCGTTTTGGGCATAATATGATTCTTTGATTCAGTATATTAGTTTTGTCTCTATCGTTTGCAATTTGGAATATTGTTTTTATGATTGATTGATTGTTTTGTAAACAAGCAGTATAATATGATTATAGTAGTATATTCTTACCAGTCAAACGTTCAATTGCTTTGATTGGCCTGATTTCAGAACTTTCTAGATGAGGGAATTAAACTTGATTAGTGCTTTTACGTTAGGTTGTTCCTTTGGGTAGAATTCATATTAGCATCTTTTAAATGTGTTTGTTGATGACAGAGGTTTTATGGGATATTCTTCTATTTGATAAAGTTGAGATTAAATATCAATTCTAGTTATTGTGTTGAAAACATGGTGAAAACGAAATCATTAACCAACATCTTCCTTATTTGTTTGCTTATTTGTTTCTTGCTTTTATATTTGCTTATGTGACAACCTAGACCCGTAGGATACCCCGTTTAAACAAAGCCATGATGTCTTGAACCCATTAACAACCAAGATATGGGCAATCCGTGTTAATGATGTCTCATCTAGGAGATCCCCCATATCACATATGAGTCCATCAGAGTGACCGCTGAACAAAGCCCCATAAGATATCAAGACTTCTATACACCACATGGAGGGACAAAGATAGTGTTGTCTCGATATCACCATAAATTAGTTGTCTCATTGAACCTTGATCTTGGAAATCCATTCACAAGGTTGAGTATCATGTATGGTGATTTATTTTAAGAGCTTAAATCCCATCCCCCTCGATGTGGATTTAAATACCTCTCTAGATAAACCTTTCGTCAAAGGATCTGCAATATTATCTTTAGACCTTACAAATTCAAGATAATACCAGTAGAGAGTAGTTGTGTCACTGTCTCGTGCCTTCTTCGTATATGTCTAGACTTTTAGTTGTATACACTGTTCTTTGCGCAGCCAATAACAGCTTGACTATTACAGTGGATCGCGATCAGTGGCACGGGCTTGGGCCATAGAGGAATCCCTTCCAAAGAAGCTCTTAGCCATTCAACTTCCTTTTCTCTAGCTTTTTCCAAGGCTATAAACTCTGACTCCATAGTGGATTGTCTGTTTGGAAAACTTCCATGACACAGACGTATCTTCAGGAATGAAGATGTACCCACTTGTGGATTTTCGACTCCTCTGAGTCCTGTATCCATTTGGCATCACATCACCCTTCTATCACAATAGGAATCTTCTATAACTTAAGCAAAAGTTTGAAGTGCCTCTCAAGTAGCGCAAAACTCTGTTAGGAGAATCCCAGTGATCCTGCCCAGGGTTGCAAGTTTACCTGCTCAAACTGCTCACAGCGTAAGCAATACCAAGTCTTATACAATTAATCAATTACATAAGACTGCTAATTGCGTAAGAATACTCAAAAGTTTAGAAACACCGTCACCCTTGTTCTTTATCAAGTTACAAGTGGATTCACAAGGAGTAAAATCAGGTTTAACCTCATCGTAATTAGATTTCTTTTGTATTGTTTAAACAAAATGAGATTAACTAAGACTATATTCATCAGACGTGTCTCTGACTTTTATCCCTAAGATTACATCAATAGGGTCCAAGTCTTTTATGTCAAAATTCTCATTCAGCATGCTTTTAGTGGTATTAATAAAAACAATGTTACTGTCTAATATGAGCATATCATCAACATGCAGGCATACAGTAACATAAGCATCATCCTCATATTTGATGTAAACACATTTATCAGATTTATTAATCTTAAACCACTAGATATCATATTAGATGATCAAATTTTCATGCCTCTGTTTAGGTGTTTGTTTCAAACCATAAAGAAATTTAATCAATTTGCACACTTTGTTCTCACAACAAAAAACTTTAGGTTGGTACATATAAATTTATACATTCAATCCACTATTTAAAATTGCAGTCTTAACATCCATCTGATGTGTATATTCAAATCATGAATAAAAGCAATAACAATCATCATCCTAACAGAAGTGATTCTAGTGACAGGTGAATAAGTGTCAAAGAAATTTATTCCTTACTTTTTGGTTGTAACCTTTAACCATAACCATACTAGGTATCTCTATACAGTCCCATCTACCAAGGTCTCCTTTTTAAGACTATTCGGAAGAACATATAACATCCTTGTGGGTTCAACGTCCAGACTCTACCATAAAGGTCACTTAGACGAGGCTAAAACTTGTCTAAGCTCTAACTCTCTTACTTCTACTAGGTTCGGTCTCAACATCTAGAGACGGGGTTGACTAGTCGTAGGAACATATGCGAGACTGTCATGGACCTTTTTTCAAGGTCCAATCCTCAAAGGAATTATATGTTCAATAAACGAAGCATCTCTAGATTGCACTATAGTTTCATACCAATTTTATTAATGTCAAATCTTATGACCATCAACCTATATGCACTAGTATGCTTAGGATATGTCAGGAATACATAATTCATAGTCTTAGGTCAAATTTTTGATTTGCTTGGGAGGCGAAATAGCCAATACACCCCCCACCTTTTAGGTATACATGTCAAGAACACAAATATAGGTTATGCACCTTGCACAATCTTCTTGGAAGATTAAAATAAATATTTTTTACTTTACACCCCCACAGTTATCCAGATTTCTCAACATGTTGTTATATTATGTCATTTAACACACGCTGCATTCTACCAACATTATGACTTAACATGTTCATGTATTCATTGTAAATTAATAGCATACAAGTTTCACTTTATCTATCAATTTCTCGTGTTCTATTATGCTAACAGTTTAAAGCATTACATGAACTTATTTCCAAATATCATATCTCATAGTAAGGTAGATAACCATTGAAAATTATATTTAAAGCAGGTTGCACATGTGGAGAATGATGATGTCCATACCTGAAATCTTTCACCTATTTTTTCTTTCAACTATTTTTGATAGTTGAGTTTCTCAAATAATTGCTTTCATACCTTAGTACTTTTGGTAGAAGACTCACACTTTTCTTCTGGAGCACGCATTCTAGAACTCCCAATATTAACCAACCTTCTTGTTGGATCAAGTTATTGTACCTCAACATTAAATTCAAGCAATCATCAGTAGGTCACAAAATATTGGTAATTAAACCAAATGCTTTGTGTATTCGCAAATCAATTTAAACACACAATTTTCTTGTTGCATCAAAATTATTAACCAAACATGTGATTTATGCAAATTGATGTTACACAAAACATATATGATCCAAGTGATTTAAAACATAAACAAAGTTGATATGCAACTTATCAAAATCATATTATTCTTTGACAAAGTAATACAAATTTACCTCTACAAAAGATTATTGCTCATGTCGTAGGAATAGATTTCTAGCTACATGAGTTATCATTAGAATTAAAATTCAACTAAATATCATCTAAGTAATCACTACTACAGGTTCCCATGATATGCTCAAAGTGATATCACATCACTAATCAAATGTTGCTAGACAATCAAGAGATTACGCACATTTCACATTTTCTGGACAGACATGCACAACAATTTTCCAAATACCTTATCTCTCAAACCGCATATCCAAATTAGATAAATCAAAAAGGAGTTTAAATATAATATCAAGAACTAAATATATTATTTAGATCAACATTTCCAAAAACTCATAGTTATGCAGAAAAAAATTAATTTTCCAGCTGAGTTGTTTCTACCCATCAGAAATTTCAGAAACATTTTACAGTTTTGTAAAATATGTAAAAAATACTTTTACAAATTCAAAAATCATAAAACTTGGAGGGGTGAACAATAAATATGTATATTAGTTCTTGTAAAAATCATTCAACAAAAATCTTCTTGAGTTAAGAGATAAAACCGTAACTCTACAACTCAATAAAACTTTAACTTTTGTTCTTTCACAGTTTTTTTGTAAAATATTAAAAAATACTTTTACAATTCCAAAAATTATGAAATTGTGTGAGGGTATCAACCAATATGTCTACTACAACGTGTTAAAAGGGTTTAATGAAATTCCTTATGAGTTAAGAGATAAACCAAAAACTCTACGGCTGAACAAAGTTTTAATTTTGCTTTTTTCACTAAAAGGAGGAACATCTTTAATTTTTCAAAGTTAGTCAACACCAACCAAAAACAAACCAATCGATCATTCAATTTTGATTGTTGAAGACAAATGCTTTATGACTCTTTCCACTAAACTTAGTAGTTTGATTGGTCAACAATATTTTTCTTTACTATTGTTACAAAAGTTAAACTAGGATATTGTCTTTAGATTGTTGGGTTAGTAACAACAATATTGAAAATAAATTGAATAATCACAAGTGATACTTAGCTTGATTTGCAGCAACTTGGTGGATGAACCACGTCGAGTAGCATGCGGAACAAAACTGATAGAGGCACGTATTAGATACGCTGTCCTAAAGACAATATCGCATGCTACTCCTCTAAACAGAGAGATGCTATAGCTTCATTGGTGAGCTGCCTCCAGGATACAACTATCGTTAGCATTCCTTCTTGTAGCATACAAGAGAACGCCCTAAGAACTTGGCAGTGAAAAATGACTCAGTGAAACCACCTTGTTTCATTCAAAAGAAAACTCATAGAGAAAGACTGGAGAATAAAACTTGTTTTCTCATTTTTCTCTCCTCATCTTTTTCCACTAAAAACAGAGGCTTTAATGTTGAGTTGTTTTTCTCTTAAAATATGAAAACCCAAACATGAAGGAGTTCTTTTGTTTTTCACTTTCTCTACTGAAAACATGAGAGGAATTAAGTTCTTTTTCTCCTCTACCCTTTCAAAATGAACTCAACACTGTTTTCTTATAATGTTTCAAAAGTTAAAAACAATGAAGAGAATCTCAACATTAAAAACAATAAGGAGAAAAGAAATGTCAGGCATGCATTAAACAATGTCAAGGAAAATTGTGAAAGTAGGTTTTGAAACACAAGACATTGTTTTACGCGTATTGAAAAGAGAGAAAAGTAAGTAGAAAGGCATGAAGTATTGGAAACAGAAAGCATGCGTGAAGATTCCTTATATTACGCATGAAGACAAGAGGCAAAAGAACCTTATATTTATTACAAACGTGTGATTAATGTTTTATCTATTCACATGGAAAAAATCATCAAGTGAGTGATGGGTGTAGGGATCAAAACATGGTCCATGTATTTTAGTTTAAAACAAAACTATTTTTTTCCAAAAATATCTAGCAAGAGTGGGAATTTAACCTTGTGCATAATATCGTCCAATATTTTGTAAAATAGAAAAATGGTGTAATATATTTATTCTATATAGAAGAATCTAGCTTTAGGAACTTCATGCTTGTGGACCTGTGAGTTAATAAATAATATCCAATCCCGCAAATGTTGTTTCCCGTTTTTGTTTTTGTCATCTCAAAGTGCGCCGAGTCCAAATGCTTTCATCGTTATCCTAGCTGGCTTTTTAAAAAGAGTGAATGGGCCCATGTTTCATCATATGATGTTGGTTTGAACTCTGGATCGAGTGCTTCAAGTATCCTGGTATGCACCCGTACATCATTTCACTTCTGCTCTGGTTCGCTTACCTTTGTATTCATTTTTAACTATGATCTTTTTTTGTTCCTTACTTTCAGGTGTTTGATCTGATATCAAAGAGGTTGGTGGAAGAAGCAATTGATGGAAAAATTATTTTGTCTAATGCAATAAAGATTGATGACGACCTCCTTGCAAATAGTGCAAGATCACTCGAGACTTTAGTAACTGTTGGAATGACATTGGGCGTGGCAGAAAACAAGATGGAATGAGCTTGCTAGACAACATAATTCTCCTAACTTGTGTATAGAAAAATTATGAAGCCACAGACTGCATCAAAATTATTGGGGTTTTCCAGTTGGTTGAAAACAAGACCATAATGAAGTCATGAAAAGAATGCACCTATCCTTTTTAACCCAGAAATTTGTAATTTGTTGTCTATTTCCTTCGGAAAATGGGTCATTTGTCCAAATATTTTTAAAACTTGGTTCAAATGGACGAGTAAAAAATAGTATGGGTGAAATGGACAAAAAAAAATAGCAAGGATGAAATTGGATTCATCCTGAATTAAACTTAAAAAATAGCAAGGATGAAACTGGATGCATCCTGATGTAAATTAAAAAAAAAAAGTATTTGAAAATGGGTAGGATGAAACTGTTTACATCCTGGCTATTTTTGTATTTTTGTCCATTTAAACAGTATCAAAATCTAGATGTCTTTTTCACCCAGGGTTTGTTGATTTTGGTCTTTTTAACCAATTTTGTGTATTTCCTGCACCCATAGCTGTATGGAAGACGATGAGATGTAAAACATGTGTTTTATTTACTACCTTGGGTGTTGTATGCAAAGTAGTACAGTAGTTTATAAATAGTGGGTGAGATGGGTAATTGCAGGTGAAGTTTAAATACACCTACCTGGTTGTTGTCTCTTTTGTTTAGATTTAATCAACAAGTAAATCAAATATTCAACCCAAAAAGAGTGTGGTTATTGTTGAATTATGGGCCAAAAGAACTGGAAATTGCAGGTCATAATCTTGGCTCAGCATTATTTCTCACTTGGTTTGACTGCCTTTAACAGGTCTTAGCCCGGGTATAAACATCGTTTGTTAGAGATTCTGTTGTACTACTACTTTCTTTTTTCGCTAGTCATACCACAAAAATGGACTGCTTTAGGACCAATTAATAGAGTTCTTTTTAGAACAATGCTTACAAAATTGAGTTTCTAAATGATTAAGTTATCATTTCTGTAAAACAAAGGGAACTACAGTGGCAAAGTGTCGATCAGATTCTAAGTATACAGTTAGATAAAATGCATGTGCGACACCCTAAGGTCCTATGTTCCAAATGTAACCATTTGTTAGAGCTGCATCCATGCCTACTGCAGTGCAGGATTTTCATATTGAAAAGGGGAAAAAAAGGAAGATGAAGAATAAGCAAGGAAATGTGCAAAGAGATGAGAAGAGAAACACGAAAACAAAAAGCAGAATCCAAAATTATAGAAATGGAGCAAGTAAAACAAGAGAATACTGACTGAAATAGTAACCTGAAACTGTACAGGATTCATGTTAGGTAAACCAAATTCATTCCCATTATAATGTGCCAAAAGAAAAGGGCTTGCAGGTCAAAATAAAAGTATCGGTAAACTTGGTGCCAGTAATCAACTTCATTTTTGTAATTAAGGTTGTAAGATCAAATTCATGGTGTTGACACTACATGTACTTTCAGTGAAAAGATAGATCGGTACAGAGCCGTCTTATAGACCAGGCCAACTAGGCTATTGCCTAGACCCTCAGATTGCAAGGGCCCAAAATTTATTTTTTCTTACAGATTTTTTTTTTTTTTTTGAAGCATCAGAATGTCGTTGGTTATGTAAATACAACCTTCAATCGGTGTTAAATGCAATCCTAACCAAGTACGACTCCCTTTCTGTGTAATTAGCTAAATGCAACCGTGATTATTTTTATAATTTTTTTATATATAGCCCAAGATCATGTTGACTGTTTCTTTTGCCCCAGTACAAATTTCTACTAATCGACCGGTTGAATTGAAATATTTTTAATAGACCTTCCAATATTTTTGATCAGATCACGTTAGATAGTCACCTTCGCAATATAATCATTTTGTCGTTATGAGTCCATGATGCTGCAACCTGCCAAACTTACTGACGAGAAGGTACAACATAGATCCATGTATTGCACCAATTTGCCTTCGCTCAAAAGAACCGCTTCTCTATACCCTACACTTAGGTGCTCTACTTGAAGCCTCGTAGATTTTAATCATGTTGGTGTACATTGTGGTGCGTTAACCTTGTCCAATAACTTCATTACCAGAAAATAATTAGTTCTTCGAGCTTGCCCACACCTTGCTAAATGAGTTTGACCTAGATTTTTGTTTTGATTTATCTAAAGTGTTATCCTGGATAACTCATGGAATAATTATTATGATTAAGGTTTGAATAATAGGTGATCTAGTAAAGAAGAAAAGAAATCCTAATTAAAATTTTATGGTTATGATAACTATAAAAATATTATGATGGTGGATTTGGTTGCAGAATTCACAATTCCGAGGAATTTATAATCCAGCGGGAGTAAAAATTCCGGTATTCATGCAAATCCCTCATGCGTTTGGTAACTCAGTTAAGATACTTATGATTCTTAGAATTTTCTTGTTGTAGATTTATGTATTGTTTGGCATTAACCTCATAATATTAAAATTGTATATATATATACAAATCTCTTGATAAGTTTCCCAGCAAATTTGGTGAGAGTTAGACTTGCAACGAGGTTATTTCCATAGTTTAAAGTTGTGCATTATTGTTAGCTCAAGTACATTTTATTAAAAGAATTACTACCAAAGATAACTTCAAACTGCTAAGAATATACAATGTGTACAAAAAGACAGTTGTCTAAGAAGATCTAAATTCTTAGAAAGAACTTAAAACTTTCCATACAAAGGAAATAGTTAAGAAAAAGCAATTCTTAAGCGTGTAAAAAGTTTTTCTTGAAAATTAAAGAAGATTGAATGAGTCCAAAGCCAATAGTTTATTAGGTAGACCTATTTTTCTTTTAAGTCAATGAACTCAACTGATGATTTCGTGAACTCATAAGAGAGAAAATAGAATTCAGAATTTTTATAGGTTCGAGAACTCAACCACAAATAAAGGTAGAAAACATTCAAGCCTTTAGGTTCGCCAAATCAAAAGGATAGGTTTATGAACTCAAATGCTCAAAAAGTCACAGGAGAACTTTTCTTGTACTAGGTTCACATACTCACCTTTTTAGGTTCACAAACACAAATCGCGTTAAGCCTTAAGAGAAATTTTCTTCACTAGGTTCGCAAACTGCAAAAAGGTCTTAGAAGAAATTTATACAATAGGTGAACTTACCTATTTAGGTTTGCGAACAGAATTGACTTATTGACTTTAGTTTTTGAGAAATTTTTGAACAAAATTGTTTGAATATGAATAGTTTTTTTGCATCATGTAAGTATATGAATACATTTACTATTCGCAGTGCTACTAATCTAATTGTGAAAATGTGTCTCACGTGTGAAAAATACAATGTGTCATTATACGAATTTTTTTTTTTTTTGTTTATGAATATCTTTTTACTTAAACTTTTTCTAATGCAATATGATTTATTTTATTTTCGTATGAATATTTTTTTTCGCATATAATATCATTATGAAATTGGAATTTTTTTTTGAAATGCCAATAATTTTCTCTAAAATCAAGAAACAAAAATATAAAAATATAATTTTTTTATATTAGATATAGGTAAATATTCACAAGAGGGTAAAAGTATAATATTGTTTAGTGGAAAGTCATACTATAAAAGTTGTGTGTGCAAACACTTTTTTATTTTATTTTAAAATAATCATTCCTAGTGTACTGGGGACGCATAAAAAGCCCAATTTCGTAGTCCGCCTAGAGCTTCCCAGAAACATGAGACAACCCTGTGTTCCTCTTCATCGATTTCTTGACTTTTATCATCTCTCAAAACCAATTTAGGAATTGAATCTTTACTTCTACTCGTTCTCTGAGGACCATGATATTTGCGCTGAGACTTCAACGGTGCTCTTAACGAAAGGTACTGATTTCGATGTCTCTCATTTCTACCGTGATCTTGGTCTTCATGGCGATCCAAATCACATTGTTTAACAAAAGGCTTCCCACAACCCGGATGATCACATGTTAAACCTGAAACAACGAAAAATAAGGCGAAAGGTTAGAAACAGAAAAGAAAATAAGAGAAAAACCCTAACATAACAGAGACGGGAGAATAAACCGAAAACAAATCAAGCAACACGATTTAAGATGTCGGAAATTAAGATCTTACCCATGGTGACTCAGTGAGTTTTATCCGATTCCCCTCGATTTCTGTTTAAATAGAAACAACACAGATATATGTAATAGGAAGAAAAACATATAAATCAGAGTTATGAAAACTGAGTAAATGCATCGAATCGAATAATTTTATATCTGAAAACCGAATTGACTCGGATAAGATCTAGTTCTACAAAAATCTATGAAAAAGCATCGATATAGAGAAACTAAAACTAAAATCTCTTTTAGTTTCAAAACAGAAAGAATTCAAAACTCAGTGAATTCAATCAAATAGACATTCAATCAAATAAATCAACCAAAGAAGAGATTAGATCATATAAAGAACAATAATTAGATCAGAGATTCATAGAAACCATAATTCACAACTAAAAATAGCAAGAAATCGAAGTTACCTCTACAAATCTTAAACTCCAAAGCTTACAGATTGGGATTTTAAAACAATTTGAATTTCAAAATCGACTTGGGCGGAAAAAATGTTCTCTCTGTGGATATTTATAGAAGGCGAGTAAAAGTGGTACGGTGAATTTCTCATTCCGAATATACCCCCAGATATTTAGAAGGGTTGCTAGAAACTTCGATCATGCTTCTCGAGGAATTACTCAAATGATCTCAATACCGGTTTTGGAGTCATGGTAAGTCGGTAACTTTTTATTTAACCATTGGTAACTCCTTAACAATACCGGTTTTGGAGACGATAAAAATGAATGAAACGAGAGTAATCAACGTTGTTATTTCAATTTTTATCTCCTCTACACTTTTACTACCCGTCAGTGATTATTTTGATTTTAAATAACTAGATTAATGTAGATAGGTCTAGTCGTTGGGAAACGGGGATATCCATTTCTGAAATGAAGCGTAAGGTTTTTTATTTATTTTTTGATCGGTAAAGAATTTGGTGCTGACGAGTTTCGAACTTAGGTCACTGGTATCATCACCCAATAATTTTACCACTGGCGTAAGATTTGTTGTTGCATGGTCCAAGTCATGAGCCGTTTAATTTGGTACACAAACAATATTGCCACCTCGTGGTCTAAATAAGAGTTTCTAGCCGTGGGATTAGTTACGCTGCGAACCAAACATGCGACCGAGGACACGTTCACCAGTTGAGAGAAGAGTATATAAAGGAATAAATGTTGGAATGTTTCTTAGAAATGAAATTACCAACCGAGACGTAGCAGATTGTAAGGGGCGTGATTCTCCGACAACCAAACATGCGCCACTCAACATTTTGGAGAGCTCTATCAAGTCTTTTTTTTCTTTTTCTTTTTTTAATACCACATGCGGATCCTTTCTTAAATTTATATCGTGACCAGAAATTCTTTTCCATTCAAATTTAGTTGTACTCAAAATTGTTAAAAACTTAAAGCTTACCTAGTAATAAAAATAATCTCTGCGACACAAATAATCTCAAACGCTTTCTTAATGATAAAAAAAAAAATTGTTGTTTGTGACTTTTTGTCATCTTCTTCATCCAAATAAATGATGATGAAGATTGATTGTTGGCCCATGCCTTTTTAGTATGCCCTTTAAATATATTTTTTAATAATATAATAATTCAAAATTGATAGTAGCATGTGTCAATTTGTTACTTTTTTTTTCTTCTAAATAACCTGATGATGAGAATTAGTAGTTTTCCGTACCCTTTTTGCTCTTTTTCGTTTTAACAAAATAATAATTTAAAACCGATAGTTTCCCGTGCATTTTTGTTACTCTCCCTTCTAAATAAAATGGTGATGAAGATTGATAGTTGTCTGTGCTTTATTGTTACTCTTCTGTTTTTCTAAATAAAATGGTGATGAGATAATTCATAGTTGTCCGTGTCTTTTTGTTAAACCCTCCAACGTAGCTCTTTTTCTTTCAAATAAAATAATAATTCAAAATTGTTAGTCGCCCAAAGATCTGAGGCTTGGTACAGTATGTATATATTACGTTATAGTTTCTATAAAGATTGTAGTGGTTCGATGGATGAAAATAATCTAATAACACTATAATGGAATTTAATATTTTTTTTCTTACTTTTGTTATTTGCAATTGTTTTTCTCCCTTGTTATAGATTTCATATTCTTAACGAAAATAGCGATAGATTGTTATACTTTTGAGTGAAAGTTACTCTTTGAGTAGATCACCTTTTATCAATTTAGGTGTATTCATTGTAAATAAACTTTAGAATAATCTCCCCATGCTATAACTAGCAAGATTGCAAACCACATAGTGCATTTGAGCACTAATATAGTTATCAACTGGACAATGAACCAATATATGTCTTCATGTTGTCCATGCCTGTTATCTTTTTGCCTTTGTTTTGTCGTTATGTCTACAAAATTACTGAATTCTTTCATTCAGAATGAAATGAAAGGGCTCACGTTGAAGGTTAAGAGTAGGTAAAGAGTTTTTAGTAATTTCTTTTTCCTTGCCTTGAAGTTAAATCAAAATCAAAAAAAGTAAGAAAAAAAATCAAACCCTAAAACAAAAAACAACAAAAGAAAATATTAAAACGATCATGAAAGTGCACAATGAAGAAGGAGATCAAAAGTTAGTATAAAAGAGACTAATCTTGGGTAATAGGGAGCGTATCTGAGATGATGCGAGGCGAGATTAGCTTTTTCAGGTTTTTCCTTACCACGGAGGGAGAAAAAAAAAGTTCTGGTCGGATGGGAAGATAAGATGGAATCTAATGTGATATTTAAATTCACTTTATTTCTTTACCTATAGTATAAAGTGTTTCATTTTTTTTTTCATTGGGGAATTCTTAGTGAGTACTAGGTGGTTCCTTGTTCTGATTCTTCCAATTATTTTTTGGTAGATTGTACTCACCGTATAATAAGTAGCAAATCCGCATATGGATAAAATTAATGGCATCCATTTTTCCGCATTAAATTTTTATAGAAAATAGCTATTGCAAATACTTGTCGAATTGGAACGAGAAGTGTAGGAATGTTTATCCATTGAGTATGATGTTAAACAAAATAGTATGCCTAAACTTCATAATAACACACATGAAAATCATATGGTTGTCAATATTAGTACCATGTAATACTTTGTTTCTTCAAGTACAAAATATTTTGTTTATCAGCTTATGGCCTACAAATTCGAAGACAAACCTCAAAAGAAAATATATTTTTGATACAAAAATTTGTAATATGTAATTAATGTACCTAGATTAATACCTCAAAGTTGTTATTAATTAACCATATGAATCTCTTTGTGGTTTATAAAAATAATTTTTGGTTTTCCGACTTAATTAAACTGAAAACTATTTTTTAAATAACATCCAAACACCTTTTAAGGTTTGTTGACGGTGGATTTTAGTTCAGGGTTAAAATTGTGAAACCAAATTTATGCGCTGACATCCTGCAAAGGATAGCCACTGATAAAGTGATGAATACTTCTTCACTTTACTAATTCACCTAGAATGGAGCATGTGGCAACAATCCCAGTATTCTGTGAATTAAATGCACAAAATTCATCCAGGTTGGAGCATGTAGCAACAATCCCCTATACCCCGTGAATTTACAACATTATTAATTAATGCATGACCAGCCTTGTATTTCCTGTACTCATTATTGGTGCGGCATGACGACTGAGTGTTGTTCTCAGCAGAGCAACACGAACCTCCAAGCATTAATAATGAAGCATGTACGAAATACCCGTACAGGCTGCGACTCTCGGTGTGTTATACTAGCCCGATTGAGCATATTTGAATATGGATTGTCCATATCAGTCTCAGAAATGGTCACAACCATCCAACTTCACAAGCATGATTGGATGACTTGGATTGGCTCCATAACCCCCAAGCAGGTATTGGAATATTCACCACCGACCCAATGCGGGCCCCGCATGGTCGGCCTCCCCAAAAGGGTGGGATATCTTGCCAAACCGTCCAGCAGTATGGACGAGAAACCCTAAATTAGGGTTTGCGGCACATTACATGTGTCGCAAAACGATCTCAATCATCCATCTTCGCAGGCATAGATGGAGGGTGTAGATGTAGATTCAAAGGGCCCAGAGCATGTCAACACGCTCACCGTGAGCCCGCCTACACACATGACCGATCGGTCAGGACCAACCATGGCTGGTCGTTCCAGATCATACGCCCAAAGTGGGCATGTCGCACGGCCGGAAAAACCATAATTAGGGTTTGCATTGATCGCGAACGTCCGTTTTCTCAGGATCGAATGAAGGGTTTAGGAGTCGACTGAGCGGGTCTAGTAAGCATCAACATGATCACCGTGGACCCATCTATCTCCACACCCGATCGACCAAGGCATACCATGCCTGGTCGCCTCGATTCGCACGCCCAAACTGGCGTGGTCACACCTCCCAATCACGAACTGATCTCGACCACTCAACTTCGCCAGACAATTTGAGTGGCTTAGATCACGTTTCCATTGGACAGTAAGGTATAGGCGTGAACAACAGCCTACCACCTACACGCCGAACCAATCGGCCGGGACCGACCAAGCTTGGTCGTCTCGAAACGTGCGCCTGAAGAAGGCATGACGCGCGGCATTTGCGGCACCAGACTTCTGTCGTAAATCAATCCTGACCGTTCTTCTTTGCCGGACAAATTGAGCGGTCCAGATTACACTTTCACGGGACAATGAGGTATGGGCATGTACACCGGCATGCTGTCTACACGCGTGCCCAATCGGCCATACCAAAATCGTGTCCCAAGCTTGGATTCGACCAAGCTAAAGAGTGATGCTTGCGCACCTCTTTCAAAAACCCTAATTCCACTAACGGTCGCAGATGAGTGTCTCAAAGATCATCTTGTCCGTCCAACTTCACCGGCTTGGTTATACAACCCTGGTCAGGAGTTAACCGGTCAATGAGGTGTCGTGGTGATCACCACCCGTCACTCTACCACACCATGTGGTCGGCCAAGGGAGGACTTGCTTGCGCAACCTCCAAACCATCACATGAAGTATGCTGTACATGAGGCTATTTTGAGACGCTCAAACAGCGATGCTTCATACATGCTGAATATACTCGATGCAGTACCTGTGTAGAATACACACGATACTTCACAAGTATAGACTTCCTAAATAACTTAGTTATTTAATCTAGCATTACATGCTACTTTCTGTGGGTCCCACGATCCACACACTCGAGACATCAATCATGTCACAAACTTGGGGATACATACTGGGGTATCGGTCTGGCAGTTTACAGCGTGCAGCACACAACGCGCCATCACAAGAACGTGTCAGGAAGTCATGGACGGTTAGTGATGATTGGAGAAGTGGGCCAGACTGGTCGTGTGACACTAACACACGACTCCACTACTCCATCACTCCACTTTCTCCACTTCCCACGAGATACGAGGGTTAGGCTTAAAGACTTGTATAAATAGGTTCTCCTCCCTATTTTCCAAAGAGGAACAAGGCAAGACAAGACAACAGAGGCAAGTGTTGATACAATCGTATTCAAACACCGGAACTGATAGCTTACATCCTGCAAGCCAGTTCAGCTTTCTGATACAAGTCATACATAGCCAACACCTTCACAATCTCAATACCTTCTTCGCTTCCCTCCCTAAGATCAACCCCATCTCCTTCACTTTGTGACCGAAACAAGTCTGGAACGTCCATTTCTAAGTTTAGGCCAGAGTTGTACAGATTGATTTCTCGAATCACAAGCACTCCCGTGTAGTGCATTTGTTTAGGGTTTAGATTCATTTCTCATCCGCACACCCCAAATTACCAAAACCGGCAGAAATAGTTTTCACCCATAAACAAGGTTAAAACCACGAAAGAGTTTACCTTATGAAATCAAACTAGTACCAAGGTTACCCCATTAAACTTCCCTTATTACAAAAGCTCTTTTGTTTTCATCGCATGATTCCAAGCATGAAGTATCGTTAATGGTACGTATGATCTCTATACCTTGGTAGATATTATTATAGAGGCGTAATTCAGAATAATAATAGAAGGGAACTTAGAAAACACAACACAAAGTAGTGATTCGAAGAAAATATATTCTCTAGATTATGAACAAGAAAACGATTACAATTCTCTCTTTTTTACGCTCACAATCTTCTCTAAACAGTGGATCTACCTTAAGTTGTTTGCTAAGCTTGCACAAATATATTGTTCCAATCTTTTTCTAGGTTTTATGTATGTTTAGCTAACAAATAAACCTATTTATTTATAGACTTCATCGTACTCAGCCGACCAAGTCTTCTATTAGGAATCGATTTCCTAAACTAAGAGTCTTGCCTAAAAAAAAACTCTTTCCTAACTAGGAATTCTGCCCAAAAGGTTTCCTTCCTAATATAGGATTCTTCCCTCAACTTAGCTTGAGGTTTACTAAGTTCCTAAGAGGAGATACACATGTATCATGGGTCTCCCTTTTAAGAACTTGAACTCCTGTGAAAGTTAAAAATGAAGGTTAGGGAACTCAAGAGTCCATTTTTCCTTGTTAAACCACTTGGCCTTGCTGGGAACTTGACCGTTACATCCAATTAGGAAAGCTTCTTTCTCTCCTTGTCGTGTTTTGGTCACTCTTCGCTCCAATATGCAGTCGTCCTTGAGTGGTTCCTCTCTATCAAACCATAAGTCTTCTACTCGTGGTAAGATCATAGTGTCGTCGCCGTCATCATCTAGTAATGGTGGTTCGAACAACTTCAAGTATTCAGAATTTATAACCGAGTACATCCCTAGATAAGGTGGTAAATCCAGACGAAAGGAATTGTCACCAATCTGATCGAGTATATGAAATGGTCCATATCTCAATGGCCTCAACTTCTTACCTTCCCCCTTCAATAGTTCCTTACCTAATTTTAACCATACCAAGTCACCAATACCGAAATTACAAGGCACAAGATGCTTGTCATGTTTTGCTTTGTATTTGTCTTGTGACTTCTTTAATTGTGCTTCAACAGTCGTGTGAATCTGAGATATCCTTTCCAAGAGCTTCTGTGCCTTTTGTCGTTCACTTCCTTCCTTTCCCCCATTGAGGTGTCACTAGAAAATACTAGATCAAAAGGGCTAGGTGGTAAGTAACCATAGCACGTCTCGAAAGGAGATTTCCCCGAAGAACTGTGAACTTCTCTATTGAAAGCAAACTGTAGATATGGTAAACTCTCATCCTAAGTTTTAGGATGCTTTTAATTATATCCCCTTAACATGTGAACCATAGTTCTGTTGACCACTTCTGTTTGCCCGTCTGTTTGTGGATGAAAAGTTGTAATCTTCTTCAACCTAGTGTCCATCATCTTTCATAAAGAATCCCAAAAGTGGCTAAGGAATAGACTATCTCTGTCAAAAATAATCGAAGTAGGTAAACCAAAATGCTCCACACATGCTCAAAGAAGAGCTTTGCTGCACCGGCTCCCGTTACCGTCTTTGTATATGGAATTAATGGAATCATCTTGCTGAATCATTCGACCACAACGAAAAATAATCATGACCAGACTTGGTCTTTGGTAACCCACCAAGAAAATTAATAGAAGTACTCTCACAGGGCCTTGATGGTACTGGTAATGGTAGATATAACCCACGTTTCCTGTTGGAAGGTTTATATGTGTTGCACAACTTACACCCTCTCACCAACTTAGCCACATCATCTTGCATCTTTGGCCAAAAGACATAACGACGAAGGTTAAGAAAAGTTTTATTCATCCCAAAGTGTCCAGCAACTCGGGATGTGTGTGCCCCTCTCAACCATTGTAAATGATCTCCATCTTCTGGAATGCAAAGTAACTGACCCTTGTATAACAATCCATCCCGGAGTTAAAACTCGCCTTTCAAACCAGTCTTTACACCTTCTAACACCTTATTGAAGTCTTTGCTAGATACGTATGACTCTGCATACTCTTGAGGAACAATCGGCTGAATTCTCATGGCTAGTGTTAATGCTCAGACTGGTGGACGAGACAACATATCTGCCAACTTGTTTGTTACTCCCTTCTTGTACTTAATGAGAATGTTGAAAGTCATCAAGTAAGACATCCACTTCATGTGTCGGGCTTGTTGCAGTTTCGTTTGTGCGTGTAGATACTCCAATGGTTTGTGATCTGAATGTACCACTACTTCTTTACCTAAGAGATACACTCGCCAATGCTTGATACATTGATATAAAGCATAAAATTCTTTGTCATAAGGTGGGTAGTTCTTAATTGCACCTGAGAAGAATTCTGAATGGTACTCCACTGGTTTACCATCCTGCAGCAACACTCCTCCCATTGCATAGTTAGAAGCGTCGGTCTCAACTTCAAAAGTACGATGTAAGTTAGGAAATCCCAACACAGGTGCTTCTGAAATCTTCATTTTTAGTAACTGAAAAGCGTCTTCATGGGTTTGCTGCCATTCAAACTTTGCCTTAGCTCCTGTTAAACCATGTAATAGTCTTGCAATAGTCGA
Organism: Papaver armeniacum; assembly: GCA_023531295.1. Lineage (NCBI taxonomy): Eukaryota > Viridiplantae > Streptophyta > Magnoliopsida > Ranunculales > Papaveraceae > Papaver > Papaver armeniacum. The sequence continues at coordinate 56,785 of JAJJWW010005494.1, forward strand.
ATAATGCCGGATAAACTTGCGCAAGTATGTGCAAGCCCCTAAGAAACTCCTGATTTCAGTTACAGTACTAGGTCTAGGCTACTTAGTGATCACTTCAACCTTTCTTGGATGAATCTTATGTTGTCCACCACCAACAATGAATCCGAGATACACCAAATCCTTCTTTCCAAACTCACACTTCTTTCCGTTCAACTTCAGTTGGCCTTCATGTAACACTTTACACACCTTCTCAACGTGAACGAGATGCTCTTCCCAAGTTTTGTTGTATATTAGAATATCATCCAAATAAATGATCACAAAATCTTTTATAAAAGGTCGTAACAAATCATTCATCAAACGCATAAACGTCGCTGGAGCATTACACAAACCAAAAGGCATCACCAACCATTCGAATAAGCCTTGTTTGGTTTTGAAAGCAGTCTTCCATGTATCATCTTCTCGGACTCTCATTTGGTGGTATCCGGATTTGAAATCTAACTTTGTAAAGACTCGAGATTTTTCCAACTGATCCTTCATGTCATTTATCCTAGGTAAAGGGTAACGATTCTTGATTGTGATCTTATTCAATGCTCTATAATCAATGCACATACGCCAGCCTCCATCTTTCTTTGGCACCAACAACACCGCTGATCCACAAGTTGAAGCACTTGGCATTATCATTCCTAATTCTAGAAGTTCCTGGACTTGTTTCTTGATCTCATTAGATTCCTCTATGGTCGTGCGATAAAGACCTACATTAGGTAGAGAAATATCCCCGGTCAACATGATCTCATGCTCCACACTCCTCTTTGGCGGTAATCCCGTGACATCTAAAAATAAATCCTTATACGTCAACTTCAACCTTTCTAGGTCATCTTCTTGTTGTGCAGTCAAGGCTGCCAAAAAAACTCTACTCGTCTACTCCTCAAGAGAACGGATCACAAGGAGAATGAACTTTGTGCTAGCATTCACCAACTGCTTAGCCTGAGTGGCTATGATCAAGCTTGCTCCCTCAAGAGGATAATCTATAGCCTGAATCACAAAACTTTCCCCATCTTTGGTAAAGGTATACTTTTGTTCCCTCCTGTGTATAGTTGCATCTCTATCCCATAGGTAAGGACTACCTAGTACTACCTGACAGACATCCAAAAGAACTACGTCGCATGTAACTTCGTCAATGTATGACTCATCTAGAGTAAACTTGAACGTGCACTGCTGTTTAACTTGTAATCCCCCTTATTTTTGAAGCCATCCTAAAGGGTATGGTTTTGGATGTTTGAAAGTCTTCAATCCTAACTTCTGCACCAAAGAATTTGAAAGTAAATTCTTCTGACTTCCCGGGTCAATAACAACATCAACTAGTGATGTTTTGACTTGCATCTTCACTATGAAGAGTCGCTCCATAAGATCATCTTTTGGAGGTCTTTCTTTTTTCCCTGTCATAAGAGAGAGCTTCGAATTGGGTTCCGTTAGTCCGTGGACTTATTTTGGAGTTTGAGCGACTAGTGTTGCCTTCTTGGCTTCTTTCCTATGTAACCCTTTGGGATTTAGATGAGGGTTCTTTACCCAACACTTGTCAATAACGTGACATGTTTGCTTGCAATGGGTGCAAGTCAAACCTTCCTTATCACTAGACTTCCCTTCTTCTTTGCTTTTTTCACCTCCTTTCGCAGTGGTACCTCCAGATTTTCCCTTAATATTTCCCTTTGAATCAGATTTCTTAAGCATGCCTTCAATGGCATTAGCTTTTATACTTGCTTCAACAATAGTATCAACTGAAAACATCTTCAACTCCTTCCGTATATACTCATGGAACCCGGAGATATACTTCATATAAATAACATAATTAATCTCCCAAGTCTAAATCCAAAATCATAACTTGATTTGAAATTCCGAAGTATATTCTTGTACGGTTTGGTTGTAGGTCTGCTTCAAGTTGTACCACTTGAACCATCTCTCCTCAAGGTAGCCAACCGGATAAAATTGTTTCCTTACAACTTCCTTGAATCTTTTCCACGAGAATACTCCTTTACCTAGGTTTTGTCTTTGATAAGCTTTCCATCAGGTTAGAGCATGCTTTTGTAGCTTCAATGCAGCGAAAGCAAAATATGTCTCTTGACGTTCAATCCAATCATCCAACTTTTCTACAACGACATTGCCATTGTAAAGTGTAATATCAACACGAAATCAATTTTCATATTCTTACCATGAAGTTTAGTTGATGTAGGACTTTTAAGAAACTTACTTTTCTTCTTTTGTTCATCCTCATCTTCTTTCGCTTCTTCTTCTTCTTCTTCTTCCGAATCGTTTTCTTCCGAATTGTCTTCTTCCAAATCTTCAGGTGTAGGCGTAATCTTTTTCTTCGTCTTCAGCTTGGGTGTATGATAACAAATACATTCACTCAGTTCCTAAAGGGTAACTTGAATTGACTTCATGTCTGTTTACAGCGTAGCCACTTTTTCTTCCATAGTTTGCGGTTCGCTATGCTTAGGTTCATCATATGACTTCGTCATCCTTGATCCCCTTGTTCTCCTAATGTCTTATGACTTCTCGAGTACCTCACCAAGATTTATGTAGAGAGATCTAGTGAAAACCATAAACCACAGGGATTTACCCTAAAACCTAACCTTGCTCGTGATGCCAACTTGGTACGTATGATCTCTATACCTTGGTAGCTGGTATTATAGAGGTAGAATTTAGGATAATAATATACGGAAACTTAGAAAACGGATAACAAAGTAGTGATTCGAAGAAAAATATCTTCTCTAAATTATGAACAAGAAAACGATTACAATTCTCTCTTTGTTACGCTCACAATCTTCTCTAAACAGTGGATCTACCTTAAACTGTTTGCTAAGCTTGCACAAGTATATTGTTCCAAGCTTTTTCTAGGTTTTATGTATGTTTAGATAACAACTAAACCTCTTTATTTATGTACTTCATCGTACTCAGCCGACCAAGTCTTCTATTAGTGTTAGAGCATAGCTCGGTTGAACCCACCAAGCGTTGGTATGTCAAGTTTGGTTGTCATATTTTAGTGAGCCATAACTCATTTTAAGAGTCACTTGATTATGTACTAGAGTTAACTTCGTATAGGTTAGCTTGACAGTATTAGGATATGAGACATTACAAGTATTGCGAAGAAGTGAATAAGTGAAGAAGTTTGGAGATGCAACGACAACATCATCCTTCCACTTGAGGTTAGTGATATTTGACTTGAACTGTTTCATTCCCTAACGTATCTTTCAAGTCGTGCATATTGAAAACAAAACTGCGAAGCATGAATGATTATACTCTAGTTAGACATAGTATTAAGGAATACAATAAGAGGTTTATTTCTTAACCATTAAACTTTGTAGATAAGACATCGACATAATCGTTTGAATGCTATTGTGCTTATGTATGGGTATAAGGTGAAGATTTCATCCTAGGAAACAATGTTTTCCATTTGTTTTAAGGAAGTAAATTCATGAACTTGTTTTGTGAATCGAAAGAGAAATCGTCAGGCATTATTCGTATTGTTATTCATTGCATATCTTTTGAACTACCAATATGTGTGATTAGTATAACCGCTCATGACTTGTTTATGTTCTTGGTAAAACTATTCACAAAGGCCTGACTTTTTTATTGGTATGACTTTTATTAGTGAAACCGATCTTAAGTAATCACCTGAGATGGTATGATCGATTTTGTGTTATTGGTATGACCGACTCTGGGTAAAGGGGAACCGATCCTAGTAAGAGGTGCAACCTATCACAAATGGGAATCGATCCTTGTATGAGGTGCAGAAGGTTTTTACTAGAAAGGGGAACCGATCCTATGGACATGTGCAACACGTTTTTAGGCAAAGGGGAACCGATCCTATGGACATGTGCAGCAAGTACAAGTTAGATACCATATATATGTGGGGAACCGATCCTAGTACCTAGTCAACCGAATTTTGGTAACTAGCGTGACTATGCAAAGTACTCACATGGAGGTAGAACCGAAACTTGTTTTGGTAGAACCGTGAAACCCATGATTTGTGATTGAGTGTTCTTGATCAATCACATAGTTCTTGAAAGTCAGACGAACCAATTTTAAACTTGTTTGGAAGTGTGGAAAATCGGTTTCAAGATTGTAAGTATGAAAGAGGGCATACAAAGTAAGGATGTCGACATACTTTGAACATGTGCAGTAACGACAATCTTTAATTGTTCAAAGTTATTCCTTAATAGCTAAAGGAAGAAAATCATGGATCGAATAAAATAAATTGAGAATCTTTTATTTAAGGTTTTTAATTTTATTTTTGGAAAATGAAAATTAGTAATGTGCATTTACTTGAAGATTTTCTAAGAGATTTTCGGTTATTATTTGGACAAAGCATTTCCATGAATTATGGAAACCGAATCTGGAATATATTGCATATCTTGAGAATATTTTCGGTTTTGGAAATTCCTTGGTGTCCAAACTTCCTTGGTCTATAAATATGAAAGTTTGCATTTCGAGCAAACTAATCCTCGTACAACAAAAACTATCTCAGTTGTGCTGCTACTGGTGAAGCCGCCTATTCGGAGAGGAGAGTAACCTAATTAGGCGAAATCTCTTACGGCCGCTCAGTTTAAAGACTTCTTTGGGATTGAGAAGCTCTATTAGTACCGTTGGTGGGAAACTAGATAATTGCGGTTTATCTTTTGTTTTCGATTGATTTGATTGACTAACGGTAGTTAATCTTTGATTGCACCTAGTTTGTTTATGCTTGAGAATCTTCTCTTCTGATATAAGATTCACTCAAACTAGATCGAAGTTTCGACGGGGATCTTTAGACTGTTTTTAGATCTAAAGAGATTCAAGTTGATTGTGTGCAGGTGTTTATTGAAGATCTAAGAAGATTTGAAGACAAATAAGACTTTGAAGATTTCTGATTTGGGTTCATAATCTTTGGTGTGCACAATACTTGTTTCGGTAAAAGAGGATCCAACTATAATCGGTTTATCCTTGTGGTAGATTAAATTGATTAGTTGTGTAGATCGGCATCAATACAATTCTTTGTGATTAAAAGTATTAATTGCAAAATCTTAACAATTACTTTGGTAGTTGATAATAAGATAGATCTAAAAACCTGACAAAGGAGTTTATTGAGATAAACAGAAGAGCCTTTTGTCGAACTCACATCACTTGGTTGAAAAGAGTTGCTACCAAACAGATTTGTTGTTCCTTTGCTATTTGGAATACGAACCAAAGGAATTGTTCCAAGTACGTGACTTATTCATAAGTTGGAGGCATGGGAATACATACGGAACTAGGTGAAATATAGGTTTAGTTGCTTGGTCTCAAATATACGAAGTTGGTTTGATTTTGTATAGCGGCTTATTCCTGAGAGTATTCACTTCAGGACAAGGTCCCGGGGTTTTTCTGCATTTGCGGTTTCCTCGTTAACAAAATCTTGCTGTGTCATTTACTTTTATTTTCCGCAACTATAGTTGTTGTTATTATAATTTAAAGTAAATTACACATACGTTAATTCCTATTTACTTGATAAGTAATCCTATTGTGTTTGGTTAAGTCCGAACCTTTTATCAAGTAAACATACTTCGTTGTTGTATTGTCTCGATCTCGTATGCATAGACGATCACACGAAGTGTGAACCGATTTGTTGTATTGTCTCGAATCAGTCCATAGACAATCACTTTCGGAGAAAGGACTTATAGGTGGAAAAGTTTTAGATTGAGGTATATTTGGGTACCCTCGTCTTTTCAATTGGTATCATAGCAGGCAAACACGAAAAGATCTAACAATCTATGTTTGGTGCGATCCAACCTATAAGAAATTGAATCTATGTCTAATTCAATTAACGTTATGAAAGAGTATGACTACTCAAAAGTTGAAGATGTTACCACTTCGGTGACTCATGATCCAGGAGTTGCGAAAACATCTGTGTTCATCTCTGATGGAAAGGAAGATGCTGATAAAGAGTTGGTAAAACTCCTAAAGCCTATAAAATCTCTGTCTTCTAAAGTGTTAATATTAAAGACAAAGAAAAATCTTCTTAAACATGAGATCAGAGATAAAGACATTCAACTGAATATTCTATCCATAAAGAATATGGATCTCTGTGTCAAATTAGAAGCTCTTGGTAAATCTCTTTCTCAAGAAAATGAGACACGTCCTATGACTCTGACTAATGATATTGTTGTGATTTCTTCTGATATTGAAAACTAAAAGTCCTTGCTCGACTTTTACAGACTGTGATAAAACCGGTTTAGTCACATCTGAAACAGATCAAGATGATGGTAGTTTTCCTAACTACATCAACTCAGAAGAGGATAAAGAACCATATTCTATATCTACTGATGATCAAACGAAATCTTGTGCAAAGGAAACTTTGAACCGATTCCGTGATGGTGATCTTAAGGAATACAGTTTCAGTCACTTGACAGGAAACTTATACTTCTTCAACATACAGTGGTAAAAATATTGAAAGAAGTTTCTTGTCTTAAAAAAACTGAAAGACCATTCCTCAGTAAAGACAGACTATACCACTACCCGATAAGATCGACTCAGAAGAATCAGAGGAAAGAGTTGATAATCGCTTCTGGAAAAAGGTTTATCCTCACCCATATCGAAACAATTCTTGTTTTGATGAAGAACGACTCCATAAGAAAGGGAAGAGAGAATCTCTGTCAAAAGAAACAATCAGGAATTTCCGATAATTGTTTCAGATAATCACACTGATGTGGATCATAAGGAAGTCCTTAGAATGAGAAAATCTCATGAAAATCTCATTGATAGAATTAAGAGAGATTTAACTATCTCTGAAAATTCTCACATCAGTACATCTTCTCCACATGATCATATCTCGAGAGTTAGAAAAGATCATTATTCGGGGAGAAGATATTTTGGGCAAAAATTCCCAAGGAGAAACATGAACTATGTTTTTGATGCTCGTTGTAAGCTAGAAAAAGCTTACCCCGATACAACTTAGCTGTATCAATACTGCGCATTCTCATTCTCTTCCGTGCTCGTAATTTTTGGATGAGAAAAACACATAAAATCAAGGGCACAAGTTCATGGTAGCTTCTATTTTCAATAATAAGAGATATTTTAGAGAATATCTTCCCCTCAATAAAAAGAGAAGTTCGAAAAATATGTCTTGTAGTTTCGGAAACCCTGTTTTTCTAAAATCTAGATATATATTCTTTATGAAAAATCTTCTCTTAGGTTTATTGCCTTCCCTTAGTAAAACTTTTTGAAAGTATTTCTCATATAACTCGCAGTCTTACAAGGATTAATAAAAGGGAAGCACGAAAGGTGAGAAACTGTCAAGGTTTTGTCTCAAAACGAAGAATCAGGAAGATTGTCTCAAGAATCGGTTATGATCCTAACTCTGATCAATCTCAAGAAGAGTCATGTCTTTTTGCTCTCAATGATTCAGATCTTACCAAGTGGTTTCCCACAAATGGTATGCGTGAAGTTATGCATGAGTTTGAAGAACTCATAGGAAATATCTTTACTTTGGTTCAAGATCGGGGTGAACTAAAGGTTAAATTAGAAGAGATAAAAAGTGAACTTGGAGACTTAAAACTTCAACTTACTTACTAGTCTGAGACATGAAAACAGAAAGTGGGTGCAGACAAGTCTCTTGAGACATGCTTCAAAAGTTTGAACACAAATGCAATTAGAAGAAACCTCTGAACAACAAGAGCACCACTAGAGATTAAGTTATACGCTGTAATACTTAATCCAGGAAAATAGACATCAATGTTTGATTTCTTTCAACAATTGTATTAGGTATATTATGAATAAAACTATCTTATAAAATTATTTGATTTATAATTTTTATTGTGATAGTTTTTGATTTACATAGCTTGTGCTTGAGTGCTTTATCTTATTGCTATGTATGTTTAAGGGATGTTTGATTTCGGTTTTATTACCTTGATATTCGATCTCATAATGTTGTGAACCCTTATGGTTTGGGTGACTTTTTGATTTAGCAGGATTAAGTTCTAGCCCATGTTGGTAGGCTTTATCAAAGGATCATGAGGGGTTCTGATAGAAACAATATGTGAAAAAGTCACAATATGTTGAATCGGTTTTGGTTTAGCATAAAAGCATATGTGTTTCGGGGTTTTCAACTTTAGCTTGCAATAGCTAAAACCGGTTTTCAACCTTTCTCGGTAAAGGTTGGTTGTTGTTATTATTTTGTTTTGCATAAGGATGACAACATAATGATACTTCGATATTAATTCTCCCTGGAAGAAGATGCAAACATATTGGATAAGAGGATGCGAAATTTGAGGTAACGAGTTTGTTAGTTAATCGTTTTCCTGTTTAAGAAAATCCTGATTTTATTTCATATATTTATTGCTTTTGCTTAACAAAATTTCGGTACAATTGATGTTTTATTCCATTATTTGTGTATGGATGTGTGTGTGATTCAATTATTTCCGGTTAAGAAAAACTATTGGTATCTTGGTTTATTGTTTGGTATCAATCGTTTAGGCTTACAAAATTTCGGTGCAATTGCGGTGCTTTAATGTCTATGTTGTTTCAGTTGATTAGGTTGAGGTGAATTATTATGCAAGTTGATTTATTTGGTTTGTATGAATTGTTTATGGCTTAACGAAAGAAAAGGTTTACGGGATGAATTGTTTAGTCCAATTCGATTTCGGATAAGAGAAACTATGTTAATTCTGATCTTAGTAAAAACTTATCAAAGTGGAGGTTTCGGTTATTCAAGTCTAATCGAATGCCTTAACAAGAAATGCTAGTTAACTAACCTAGTACTTGTCTTGTTTAAAAGTTAAAGGTCTAAGTTATATGGATAATTAGAACCCGATGATAAAAATAGAGTTATCTTTATTTTGGTCTTATCGAACAAACGATTGTATTTGTACAATCTGTTTACCAAAGGAACTAAGGTGCTTAGTTGATTTTTGGTTTGCTAAACTATTAGGGAAATTTTCTTCGGGCAATTATTTCCATGGTAACATATCAAAACAAAATTACTTTGTAGTTTCGTTTTTGATATTGGTTATCAAAAATGGTGTGTGGAACCCTCGTGCTTAACTCTATAGGTTGCAAGTTTATTGAGATTTGTAAGATCCTTTCGGTTTGTCCTTTATTTTTTTCCTTTCTTTGTCATTTTGTGACAAATAGGGGAAAAAATATATGGAGTAAACAAGTGATACTAGTATTGATTTATATTGATTGGTATCACTAAGGGAAAGGACATTGGTGCTTAAACGTTTATCTAACGAAAGAGTAAAAGCATAGACTAAGTGGGAGTAACATATCATATGATACTTGTAGTTATATGGACTACAAAGGAAATAACAAAGACGTGCGGATTGAAAATCTACATATCTTACCTTTAGGGGGAGTATTAGCTTTGTTATTATAATGTCAACATCGGCATTTATGTATTGAATGTACATAGGTTATTGTGCTGTTAAATTCGGGAATCAAGCGTATGTGTAATGAATTCTTGTAATTTGTTTATCGATATGATGTAAGAGTTTTGTCACTAAAATTGACAAAGGGGGAGATTGTTAGAGCATAGCTCGGTTGAACCCACCAAGCGTTGGTATGTCAAGTTTGGTTGTCATATTTTAGTGAGCCAAAACTCATTTTAAGAGTCGCTTGATTATGTACTAGAGTCAACTTCGTATAGGTTAGCATGAAAGTATTAGGATACGAGACATCACAAGTATTGCGAAGACTTGAAGAAGTGAAGAAGTAAAGAGCTGCAACGACAACATCATCCTTCCACTTGAGGTTAGTGATATTTGACTTGAACTGTTTCATTCCCTAACATATCTTTCAAGTCGTGCATATTGAAAACAAAACTGAGAAGCATGAATGATTATACTCTTGTTAGACATAGTATTAAGGAATACATACGAGATTTTATTGCTTAACCATTAAATTTGTAGATAAGACATCGACATAATCGTTTAAATGCTATTGTGATTATGTATGGGTATAGGGTGAAGATTTCATCCTAGGAAACAATGTTTTAATTTGTTTTAAGGAAGTAAATTCATGAATTTGTTTTGTGAATCGAAAGAGAACTCGCCAGGCATTATTGGTATTGTTATTCGTTGCATATATTTTGAACTACCAATATGTGTGATTAGTATAACCGCTCATGACTTGTTTATGTTCTTGGTAAAACTATTCACAAAGGCCTAACTTTTGTATTGGTATGACTTTTATTAGTGAAACCGATCTTAAGTAATCACCTGAGATGGTATGATCAATTTTGTGTTATTGGAATGATCGACACTAGGTAAAGGGGAACCGATCCTAGTAAGAGGTGCAACCTATCACAAAGGGGAATCAATCCTTGTATGAGGTGAAGCAAGTTTTTAGAAGAAAGGGGAACCGATCCTATGGACATGTGCAGCAAGTATAAGTTAGATACCATATATATGTGGGGAACTGATCCTAGTACCTAGTCAACCGAATTTTGGTAACTAGCGTGACTATGCAAAGTACTCACATGGAGGTAGAACCAAAACTTGTTTTGGTAGAACCGTGAAACCCATGATTTGTGATTGAGTGTTCTTGATCAATCACATAGTTCTTGAAAGTCAGATGAACCAATTCTAAAATTGTTTGGAAGTGTGGCAAATCGGTTTAAAGATTGTAAGTATGAAAGAGGACTTACAAAGTAAGGATTTCGATATACTTTGAACATGTGCAGTAACGCTAATCTTTAATTGTTCAAAGTTATTCCTTAATAGCTAAAGGAAGAAATCTCGGATCGAATAAAATAAATTGAGAATCTTTTATTTAAGGTTTTTAATTTTATTTTTGGAAAATGAAAATTAGTAATGTGCATTTACTAGTTGGAGATTTTCTAAGAGATTTTCGGTCATTATTTGGACAAAGCATTTCCAGGAATTATGGAAACCGAATCTGGAATATATTGCATATCTTGAGAATATTTTCGGTTTTGAAAATACCTTGGTGTCCAAACTTCATTGGTCTATAAATATGAAAGTTTGCATTTCGAGCAAACTAATCCTCGTTCAGGAAAAATTATCTCAGTTGTGCTGCTACTGGTGAAGACGCCTATTCGAAGAGGAGAGTAACCTAATTAAGCGAAATCTCTTACGGCCGCGCAGTTTAAAGACTTCTTTGGGATTGAGAAGCTCTATTAGTACAGTTGGTGGGAAACTAGATAATTGCGGTTTATCTTTTGTTTTCGATTGATTTGATTGACTAACGGTGGTTGAACTTTGATTGCACCTAGTTTGTTTATACTTGAAAATCTTCTATTCTGATATAAGATTCACTCAAACTAGATCGAAGTTTCGATGGGGATCTTTAGACTGTTTGTAGATCTAAAGACGTCTTGTGATAATCCATTGTTAACAGACTCTGTTGTGTGCGTGATTGATCACAAGAGATTCAAGTTGATTGTGTGTAGGTGTTTATTGAAGATCTAAGAAGATTTGAAGACAAAGAAGACTTTGAATATTTCTTATTTGGGTTCATAATCTTTGGTGTGCACAATACCATGTTTCGGTAAAAGAGGATTCAACTATAATCGGTTTATCCTTGTGGTAGATTGGATTGATTAGTTGTGTAGATCGGCATCAATACAATTATTTGTGATTAAAAATATTGATTGCAAAATCTTAACAATTACTTTGGTAGTTGATAATAAGATAGATCTAAGAACCTGACAAAGGAGTTTATTGAGATAAATAGAAGAGCCTTTTGTCGAACTCACATCACTTGGTTGAAAAGAGTTGCTACCAAACAGATTTGTTGTTCCTTTTCTTTTTGGAATACGAACCAAAGGAATTGTTCCAAGTACGTGACTTATTCATAAGTTGTAGGTGTGGGAATACAGACGGAACTAGGTGAACTATAGGTTCAGTTGCTTGGTCTCAACTATACGAAGTTGGTTTGATTTTGTATATCGGCTTAATCCTGAGAGTATTCAATTCTGGACAAGGTCCCGGGGTTTTTCTGCATTTGCGGTTTCCTCGTTAACAAAATCTTCCTGCGTCATTTACTTTTATTTTCCGTAATTATAATTGTTGTTATTATAATTGAAAGTAAATTACACAAACGTTAATTCCTATTTACTTGATAAGTAATCCTATTGTGTTTGGTTAAGTCCGAACCTTTGAGGGGATAGTTCCTTATTTATTTGGAATACAATATTGTTTGTGATTCCTATTTACTTGAAGGAATCACAATTTATATTAGGAAGGAATCCCAATTCCTATTTACTTGATAAGTAATCCTATTGTGAATAATCCTATTGTGTTTAGTTAAGTCCAAACCTTTGAGGGGAGAGTTCCCATCTTTCTTTATAATAAGAGACCCCAAAACGCCACATGTCGTGCTCACAATTATTCTTGCATCTGATGAGGCCACATCAACATGAACTTTCCATGTCATCGGCATCCAAGAGTCATATAGTTTGAGACACAGCCCATGCTACGTACTTCAACGGTCACGCACTTTAGACACAATACATTTGAATACTTCGAGGGTACATTAATTTTCACCAACAATTGCGTCATTAAAAAAAAACATTTCCCCATATCTCAAACGTTCAACATGTGGAATTTTTGATGTGTCGGAACAATAACAAGCCAATGTTTTCTTCAATACAAGAGCCATGTGGAAAATACTAAACAATTATCTCACTATCCGCAAGAGATTTCATGTGGAATAATCCGAAAAGATACCATGTTTGGCTATGGTGTCTTTTGGTTTAAGTTACCCTTTCAGTGACATGCGTCTTTTGGTTTAAGATATGATAAGTTACTTCTTTGGAATACGAAGACACCTTTTGGTAATTTTCTATTAAAATTTCAAGGTTTGCCAAAATTGCCTTCACAGAAAAACAACGTTAAAAGATACATTGCCAATGAAACGATCAATATGCAATTATCTTCCAGTTTTTCGATACGGTTAAATCGGCTTGAAGTTATCTGTAATGAACTGTTGGTTAATTTGATTATGGTAACTCATTGAATTTATCCGGTCGAGGGGAGATTCAAAAGAAACCTTGGATGGAGACACTGAACCAACAGGCTGCAGTTGATACGAGATTTAAAAGAAATAATATAATCGATCTCTATAGAAAAGGTATGTCCGGAACAAAACACGGACGTTTGCACAGTCCATTTGAGTAAATCTTTATCGATCTTTGTCAGTAGAAAAGTTATGTTTGGAACAAAACACGGCCTTTTGCACAGGTAAACAAATAATCTTCCGCTAGCTTACAAAATATTTCTAACGGTATTAATATATCCCAGTATATCTCTGGCAGAAGGATAATCAAGCCAAAGAAGATTAAAAAAAAAAAGATATTACATAGCAGAAGATCTTATTCGCAAAACTTCATTTCAAGTACGATACAAAACCTTATAGTCATACTAAACGAGAATAATGAATCATACACGGTGTCACATTTAATGCGTGATCAGAATTTCTATATTGCCGACTTCTAAATTGCAGTATATATATATATATATGCAATCTTCTGTACTATCATTTATCGGATGCAAACTCCATTTGGGGGACATGCAAGTACCGGACCATCCAATGAGTGCCAACCGAAATGAATTCCAGAATCCAAGTGACTTTTGCTTCTTCTTTTTTGGTAAGTCCCACAATTACGTATTATCGTAAACAAATGTAATTCAATATATTGTTATTATCCAATTCCTTTATACAGGAGCAGTAAATAGGGATGGATTTTCGGCCACCTAACATATACATATACATGCCCCAAATGTTTTATGCTATTGTTTGATTCGAAGAGAGAATTATGAAGTCTCAAAAAACTAATGAAATCGAGTTCTCAGTTTGCTGCTCAAATGGAAAAGTGGAACTGCTGTTATATCCAGACAAGCCACTGTTGTTACAGAACCTGTTGAACTACCAATGAGGAAACAAATATGGACACTTCATGAAGAAGATTAGGGATATAAATCTATGGTTGATTTCATATCAACGGGAGGAAAAATAAACAAGAAACTAATGGTCGGTATCGTGCACCATACGCTTTCAAAATAAGTGGCCAAAACAACCACAAAATGGGAAGTTTGTTGCCTGAAACGAGGGGCCGACCACGCATTTGCACAACTATATGTATATGATACTGAAATTGAAGTTCCTACTTGGTAAAACAAAGAGAAGGGAATATCTAACCTGCATTAATTGCAGAGATGATAGACATTTTTGATGAGTACAATGAACTGGCAAATGTGTTTTGATGGCAAGTGATAGATATGAAACATGACTGCAAATTAAAATCCTTGGAGAACACCAGCCAGATGGAAGACAGTATAATTTTCCCACTTCAAAAGAGATAGCTGCACTTATAGTTGGAAACGGATTTGCAAATTCAACGGAACGAGACATCCACGTTGAGGAAAATAGGTAAAAGAACTAAATTAACTCTTTCAGAATACTATGTTTTTAGGTTATAACAGAAGCACAATGGAGGAAACATTGTTGTGCGGAGAGTCTAGAATTTCAAGATGAGATGCGACAGTTAGAGCATAGTTCATCTCTTGAGAATTTTGAATGAAATCATATTAGCTTTGGAGATTGTATTGTTGATATTATCCACATATTCCCTGAATCCCCATGATATCAAAATTTGGATAGATTACAATTTTATCCCCATCAAAATTTAGACACCCGAAACACAGTGCGTATGCATAAGATGCTTGTTAACATAATATGGTAATCAAATATGTTTGGAATAATAGCTATCTTGCCTAGATAAGGAAACATCAAAAACTTTACTAAAAAAAGGCTATTATTCACGTAATTGGGATGAAGTCCACGAACTGTTACAAACAGTTCATGGATTGTTTCCTACTTATGAACTGTAACAGTTTCAGCAACACTTAAAATTGTTACTTTAATAAATTACTCATAACTTCATCGTTATAACTCGGAATTGAGTGATTCTTGGTTACTTGAATTCGTAAGCTCATCAACTACAACATGAGAACATTTCCAGGGATAAAGATTATTGTCACAAAAGTCTTGGCTCAAATAACCTCGAGTATATATACATAAATGTACATTAACCATCATAGGAATTGTTCCATAGAGTGAGCATTTGTTTCGATAGATTATAAGGGTAGAATCGAACAAGAATACAAATGAAATCAATCACCACATACCTTTGTTGATGAAGTACTTGTTGATGTCTTCTTGTAATCTTCAGTTTTCATCCTTCAAGAATAGCTCTTCTTAGACCTAATCTAGTCTGAAACTATCTTTAGTATACTAAATCAAGAATGCATTTTGGAAACTAAAATTGACAACTAACTGAACCATTATATTTTATTCACTATCTTACAATTTTATCTTATGAGACTAAGTCGTATGACTTCTAGTAGATTTATTGCAAATAAGAAGTTTTTATTCAAGCTTGTCTTGTTAAACATCTTGAAATACGATTCAAGCATTGGATGTTCAAAGGTCCTTAACAATATTAGTTCGAAACAATTTATTGTTCAAGGATTAATTTCTGGATCATTTAAAGATTGTCCAAACAATAATTATATCATTTGGGAATGTTGTTAGAGCATTGCTCAGTTGAACCCACCAAGCATTGGTATGTCAAGTTTGGTTGTCATATTTTAGTGAATCAAAACTTATTTAAAGAGTCGCTTGATTATGTACTAGAGTCAACTTCGTATAGGTTAGCTTGAAAGTATTAGGATATGAGACATTACAAGTATTGCGAAGACTTGAAGAAGTAAAGAAGTAAGAAGCTACAACGACAACATTATCCTTCCACTTGAGGTTAGTGATATTTGACTTGAACTGTTTCATTCCCTAACGTATCTTTCAAGTCGTGCATATTGAAAACAAAACTGCAAAGCATGAACACTCTAGTTAGACATAGTATTAAGGAATACAATACGAGGTTTATTGCTTAACCATTAAACTTTGTAGATAAGACATCGAAATAATCGTTTAGATGCTATTGTGATTATGTATGGGTATGAGGTGAGGATTTTATCCTAGGAAACAATGTTTTACATGTGTTTTAAGGAAGTAAATTCATGAACTTGTTTTATAAATCGAAAAGGAAATCGCCAGGCGTTATTGGTATTGTTATTCATTGCATATCTTGTGAACAACCTATATGTGTGATTAGTATAACCGCTCATGGCTTGTTTGTGTTATTAATAAAACTATTCACAAAGGCCTGACTTTTGTATTGGTATGACTTTTATTAGTGAAACCGATCTTAAGTAATCACCTGAGATGGTATGATCGAGTATGTGATTTTGTAAGACCGACTCTGGGTAAAGGGGAACCAGTAAGAGGTGCAACACATCACAAAGGGGAATTGATCCTTGTATGAGGTGCAGCATGTTTTAGCAGAAAGGGGAACCGATCCTATGGACATGTGCAACACGTTTTTAGGCAAAGGGGAACCGATCCTAGTACCTAGTCAACCGAATTTTGGAAAGCTAGTGTGACTATGCACAGTACTCACATGGAGGTAGAACCGAAACTTGTTTTAGTAGAACCGTTAAACCTATGATTGGTGATTGAGTGTTCTTGATCAATCACATAGTTCTTGAAAGTCGGATGAACCAATTCTAAACTTGTTTGGAAGTGTGGAAAATCGGTTTCAAGATTGTAAGTATGAAAGAGGACTTACAAAGTAAGGATGTCGACATACTTTGAAATGCACAGTAATGCTTATCTTTAATTGTTCAAAGTTATTGCTAAAGGAACATAATCCCAGGATCGAAACATAAATAAGTTAAGAATCTTTTATTTAAGGTTTTTAATTTTATTTTAGGAAAATGAGAATTAGTAATGTGCATTTACTAGTTGAAGATTTTCCAAAGAGATTTTCGGTCAATATTTTGGACAGAGCATTTCCAGGAATTATAAGAGGGAAGACCTCTTACTTCATTTTCAGAGAGATTTGACAGTATGTCTACCTATAGTTGCAACTCTCGCAAAACCGAAAAAGTCTGTACTATATTATTTCCCAACAAGAAACTGCGTCTCGAGTCTTCTGATTGCGATTCTGATTCATCTCCAGAGATTCAACAGGATGTTCCTAATGAAGAGATCTCTTCTCTCAATGATAATCTTCTCAAGAATCTTTCACTAAAATTAGATCTAATCTTATGTAAAGTAAGGAACATGGAAAAGGATTTGCGAAAGGAAGTTAAGGAAGTCAATGACAATGTTGTTAGTCTTGAATCAAGACTAGTGATTATAGAAGATGATTGGAATTCGGTAAAATCTTCTGATCCGGCTTCAACTTTGAAGGATGCTCTAAAAGGTTGAAATTAGAGTTTCAAAAATGAAAAATAGACATCAATTTTTGATTTCTTCCAATGAATGTATTAGGTCTATTATGAATAAAACTATTATGAATAAAATTATTTGATTTATAATTTTTCTCATGATGGTTTTTGATTTACGTTGTGTTTGAATGCTTTATGATTATTTCTATGTATGTTTATGGGATGTTTGATTTCGGTTTTATTACCTTGATATTCGATCTCATAATGTTGTGAACCCTTATGATTTGGGTGACTTTTTGATTTAGCGGGATTAAGTTCTAGCCCATGATGGTAGGCTTTATCAAAGGATCATGAGGGGTTCTGATAGAAACAATATGTGAAAAAGTCACAATATGTTGAATCGGTTTTGCTTTAGCATAAAAGCATATGTGTTTCGAGGGTTTTCAACTTTTGCTTGCAATAGTTAAAAACCGGTTTTCAACCTTTCCCTGGTAAAGGTTGGTTGTTGTTATTCTTTTGTTTTGCTAAAGGATGACAACATAATGATATTTCGATATCAATTCTCCCTGGAAGAAGATGCAAACATATTGGAGAAGAGGATGCGAAATTTGAGGTAACAATCTTGTTAGTTAATTGTTTTCCTGTTTAAGAAAAGCCTGATTTTATTGCGTATATTTATTGCTTTTGCTTAACAAAATTTATGTACAATTGATGTTTTATTCCATTATGTGTGTATGGATGTGTATGTGATTCAATTGGTTCCGGTTAAGAAAAACTATTGTTATGTTTCTTTATTGTTTGGTATCAATCGTTTAGGCTTACAAAATTTCGGTGCAATTGTGGTGCTTTAATGTCTATGTTATTTCAATTGCTTCCGGTTGAGGTGAATAATTATGAAAGTTGATTTATTTTGGTGTGTATGAATTGTTTATGGCTTAACGAAAGAAAAGGTTTACGGGATGAATTGTTTAGTCCAATTCGATTTCGGATAAGAGAAACTAAGTTAATTCTGATCTTAGTTAGACTTATCAAAGTGGAGGTTTAGGTTATTCAAGTATAATCGAATGCCTTAACAAGAAATGCTAGTTAACTAACCTAGTACTTGTCTTGTTTAAAGTGAAAGGTCTAAGTTATATGGATAATTAGAACCTGATGAGAAAAATAGAGTTATCTTTATTTTGGTCTTATCGAACAAGCGATTGTATTTGTACAATCGGTTTATAAAGGACTAAGGTGCTTAGTTGATTTTGGTTTGCTAAACTATTAGGGAAAATTGCTTCGGGCAATTGTTTCCTTAATAACATATCAAAACAAAATTACTTTGTAGTTTCGGTTTTGATATTGGTTATCAAAAATGGTGTGTGGAACCCTCGTGCTTAACTCTATAGGTTGCAAGTATATTTTGAGATTTGTAAGATTCTTTTTGGTTTGTCCTTTATTTTTTCGTTTCTTTGTCATTTTTTGACAAAAAAGGGGGAGAAATATATGGAGTAAACAAGTGATATTGGCATTGATTTTATATTTATTGGTATCACTAAGGGAAAGGACATTGGCGCTTAAACGTTTATCTAACGAAAGAGTGAAAGCATACACTAAGGGGGAGTAACATATCATTACAAAGGAATAACAAAGACGTGCGGATTGATAAAATATACCTATCTTACTTTAGGTGGAGTAATATTCTTTGTTATCATAATGTCAACAGCGGCATTTAAGGATTGAATGTATACAGGTTATTGTACTGTTGAATTCGGGAATCAAGCATTTTTCCATATGATGTAATTTTTTTATCCATATGATGTAAGAGTTTTGTCACTAAAATTGACAAAGGGGGAGATTGTTAGAGCATTTCTCGGTTGAACCTACCAAGCGTTGGTATGTCAAGTTTGGTTGTCATATTTTAGTGAATCAAAACTCATTTAAAGAGTCGCTTGATTATGTACTAGAGTCAACTTCATATAGGTTAGCTTGAAAGTATTATGATATGAGACATTACAAGTATTGCGAAGACTTGAAGAAGTGAATAAGTAAGAAGCTACATCGACAACATCATCCTTCCACTTGAGGTTAGTGATATTTGACTTGAACTGTTTCATTCCCTGACGTATCTTTCAAGTCGTGCATATTGAAAACAAAACTGCGAAGCATGAACACTATAGTTAGACATAGTATTACGGAATACAATACGAGGTTTATTGCTTAACCATTAAACTTTGTAGACAAGACATCGACATAATCGTTTAAATGCTATTGTGATTATGTATGGGTATGAGGTGAGGATTTCATCTTAGGAAACAATGTTTTACATGTGTTTTAAGGAAGTAAATTCATGAACTTGTTTTGTGAATCGAAAAGGAAGTCGCCAGGCGTTATTGGTATTGTTATTCATTGCATATCTTGCAAACAACCAATATGTGTGATTAGTATAACCGCTCATGACTTGTTTGTGTTCTTGGTAAAACTATTCACAAAGGCCTGACTTTTGTATTGGTATGACTTTTATTAGTGAAATCGATCTTAAGTAATCACCTGAGATGGTATAATCTAGTTTGTGATTTTGTAAGACCGACTCTGGGTAAATGGGAACCGATCATAGTAAGAGGTGAAACACATCACAAAAGGGAATCGATCCATGTATGAGGTGCAGCGTGTTTTAGAAGAAAGGGGAACCGATCCTATGTACATGTGCAACACGTTTTTAGGAAAAGGGGAACCGATCCTATGGACATGTGGAACACATTCAACAATGTTTTACCTAGATGTACATAACAAGGTTAGATGGATAATTTGATAGTAATCCTTTGAAGAATAGAGAAATCGATTCGAAGAGAACCACCTAAGAGGGAGAAGAGATCTAAACTAAATCTATTTCATTAATTCATAATTTTTGGATAATCCCTCTTACACATATTCACTTGACCTTATATAGCTAGTTTAGGAGAATGGAAACTATTTAGGCACCCTTACAATTGATAAAAGCCAAGTGCTAGTAACAATTAAACTAATAACCAACTCGATTATGATATGGGCACCCCCTCCAATACCGGTACATGATATTTAGATACCATATATATGTGGGGAACCGAATTTTGGAAATCTAGTGTGACTATGCACAATACTCACATGGAGGTAGAACCGAAACTTGTTTTGGTAGAACTGTTAAACCCATGATTCTTTGATTGAGTGTTCTTGATCAATCACATAGTTATTGAAAATCAGATGAACCAATTCTAAACTTGTTTGGAAGTGTGGCAAATCAGTTTCAAGATTGTAAGTATGAAAGAGGACTTACAGAGTAAGGATGTCGACATACTTTGAACATCTGTGATAACACTTATCTTTAATTGTTCAAAGTTATTCCTTAATAGCTAGAGAATCCCGGGATCGAAACATAAATAAGTTAGGAATCTTTTATTTAAGGTTTTTAATTTTATTTTAGGAAAATGAGAATTAGTAATGTGCATTTACTAGTTGAAGATTTTCCAAAGAGATTTTCAGTCAATATTTTGACAGAGCATTTCCGGGAATTATGGAAACCGAATTTGGAATACATTGCATATCTTGAGAATATTTTCGGTTTTGGAAATTCCTTGGTGTCCAAACTTCCTTGTCTATAAATACTTGAAGTTTGCATTTCTAGCAAAATAATCCTTCGTGATGACAAACTTCCTCGGTTGTGTTGTTCTTTGGTGAAGCCACCTATTCGGAGAGGAGAGTAACCTAATTAAGTGAAATCTCTTACGGCCGCTCAGTTTAAAGTCTTCTTTGGGATTGAGAAGCTCTATTAGTACCGTTGGTGGGAAACTAGATAATTGCGGTTTATCTTATATTTTCGATTGATTTGATTGACTAATGGTGGTTGAACTTTGATTGCACCTAGTTTGTTTATGCTTGAGAATCTTCTCTTCTGATATAAGATTCACTCAAACTAGATCGAAGTTTCGACAGAGATCTTTACACTGTTTGTAGATCTTAAAACGTCTTGTGATAATCCATTGTTAACAGACTTCGTTCTGTGCGTGATTGATCATAAGAGATTCAAATTGTTGTGTGCAGGCGTTTTGTAATTGCAAGAAATCCTACAATACACACCTCACAAAAATTCATAATATCTAACACATATTTAAGAACAATAACCAATCTCTTTATTAATTGAGTTAGAAATTTTACAAGAAGGAAGTGAAATCAAGAATGTTATTGCTACTCTAGACTTTCTCGCAGGAAATCCTACAATACACACCTCACAAGAATTCATAATATCTAACACATATTTAAGATCAATAACCAATCTCTTTATTAATTGAGTTAGAAATTTTACAAGAAGGAAGTGAAATCAAGAATGTTATTGCTACTCTAGACTTTCTCTCTCCTCTAAACTTTTTCTCCACTCTCTAAAAAGATCTCTCCTTTCATAAGCCTATTCGGATCTTTATATAGGACATTACATAATGGATGACAGCTAAGTTGTCCTTTATTTTCGGATATGACTTGCGACATTCTCGCAAGTGTACAAATGTAAAACCTCGCAACACTCCTAAATCTCGCTAGGTCTTCATATCTTTCTCATGTTCTGGCTGTCGTCATCCGTTGCGTCTTTTATATTACTCGTCTGCGATGTCTTCGCAATGTGTCGTTTATGGATTTCGCAAGGGCGTTGGTGTTGCGATATTCTGATCCTACACGTTTATTGAAGATCTAAGAAGATATTGAAGATTTCTGATTTGGGGTTCTTAATCTTTAGTGTGCACAATACTAGTTTCAGTAAAAGAGGATCCAACTATAATCGGTTTATCCTTGTGGTAGATTAGATTGATTAGTTGTGTAGATCGGCATCAATACAATTCTTTGTGATTAAAAGTATTGATTGCAAAATCTTAACAATTACCTTTGGTAGTTGAGAATAAGATAGATCTAAGAACTTTGTGAAGGAGTTTATTGAGATAAACAGAAGAGCCGTTGTCGAACTCACATCACTTGGTTGAAGAGAGTTGCTACCAAAGCAGATTTGTTGTTCCTTTCTTGTTTGGAATACGAACCAAAGGAATTGTTCCAAGTACGTGAATTATTTATAAGTTAGAGGCGTGGGAATACAGACGGAACTAGGTGAACTATAGGTTTAGTTGCTTGGTCTCAACCATACGAAGTTGGTTTAATTTTGTATAGCGGCTTAATCCTGAGAGTATTCAATTCTGGGCAAGGTCCCGGGGTTTTTCTGCATTTACGGTTTCCTTGTTAACAAAATCTTGTTGTGTCTTTTACTTTTCTATTTCCGCAATTTTAATTGTTTTTATTATAATTAGAAGTAAAATACACAAACGTTAATTCCTATTTTACTTGATAGTAATCCTATTGTGTTTGGTTAAGTCCGAACATTTTATCAAGTAAACATACTTCGTTGTTGTATTGACTCGATCTCGTATCCATAGACGATCACATGAAGTGTGAACCGATTAGTTGTATTGTCTTGACTCGGTCCATAGACAATCACTTTCAGAGAAAGGACTTATAGGTAGGAATTTTTTTAGCTTGAGGTATATTTGGGTACCCTCGCCTTTTCAAATGTTTCAAACATCAAAAGAGATAAATGCAGAACTTTTGTTATCTCGACTCAGGGTAGGTTGGTGAACCATCTCGCAAACCATAGATATATATGAGTTTGTAAAATACAAGGAAGGTTGGCAAACCAGTTCCCAAACCTTAAGTTGAGAACGGAACAGTTCATGAACCGTGGCGATATGAATTTTTTATGCTAGTATTAAAAGGATAACAGTTGGCGAACCCGGTTCACAAACCGTCTCCATCTGAGATTACGATCGAGTAGGGTTGGCGAACCCGGTTCACGAACCGTAGCTTTCTGAATCGTGAACTGCCTTATGGTTCACGAACAGTTTCACCAACGGTCCTAGTAAAAGTTTAGCAAATGCTTAAAGACTTATTTTTTAAATATGTTTAGCATTTTTATGACTCTCATAAACACCTCTAAGACATCATTGATCACTAAAACACTTGTGTATATATATCATGATTAAATTATTAGGTGTTTAAATGAACATCAAGTTGCTTATAGTTCATAAGTCATATTTACCATAACAATCATTATACACGGTTCCGTAACCGGACCACTTGAACAATCTAGAAATCAATCATAAACCCTAATCATAGATGATCATGTGAAAATTGTCGAGTAACATCTTACATGGTTTGTGTGATACAATCATTTGTTGTAGACTTGGAATGTTTCGTTATGATTATTTCAATAACTTGAAAATTTCTTTGATGCTAATAGTGTGTGAAAACGGCTATTGTCATCCTCTAAGAAACTTTCAATGATTGAAATAAGAGTTTAGAACACTTAACCATTATTGGATTGTTACATGTTGTGTACTCTTGCACATATGTTATCTATGTCCGGAACCATAGTATGCGTACATATTGGTTTGACAAGTCCGGGAACCCAAGTATGCGTACACGTATGCGTACTGGCGTAAGGTTCATGTCCGAGATTTTCTGCTGGGATTGGAG
Organism: Papaver armeniacum; assembly: GCA_023531295.1. Lineage (NCBI taxonomy): Eukaryota > Viridiplantae > Streptophyta > Magnoliopsida > Ranunculales > Papaveraceae > Papaver > Papaver armeniacum. Next base: position 80,544 of record JAJJWW010005494.1, read on the forward strand.
GAATGCGTACACGTTCGCATACTAACGAAACCCAAACTCAGTCCGGGTACTTCAAGTATGCGTACATATTTGCATACTTGATGGTTAAAGTTCTAAAATCGGTTTGTTCGTGAACTAATACATTTATATAATAAGGAATGCATTCTTTGCAAACCGTGGCTATAATTTTCATGAATTGATTCAAGTGAATCAAACCGATTTTGCTTCAATTGTGTTCTTGTATACTTCTATGAGAATATAACAATTGAAAAACTCTTTTTAACTAGTTTCATTTGAGTCATTTGAACTAGTCATGGTTAAGATGAATATGCGTATGATTCTTAATTACCTAACTTGATTTGTGATTAAAATTCTTAAGCATAACAGGTTAGAAGCAATAATCAAAACCATTGGATGTTGGTTTTTATTGTCAAAGAATCTTTTTCAAACACTTATGGTAACCATATCAATTCTTTCGGGAATGACAGTTAATGGGGGAGAGTTCTTAAATGAACTAGTGCTTAATTGCTATATCTTTGAGGGGAGAAGCGGTTGTGGAACATGTAGGGGTGAACTTGTATCTCAATAAACTCCTTGATGAAATCACTAAGTTTCGACTCTATGATATCATCTAAAGTAAAGTTGATATGTTCTCTTTTAGTCATGAATAATCTCTTTGAGAATTTCATGAGGATCCCATTAATTTTCGTACCTTTGCCAAATTTTATTGACAAAAAGGGGGAGAATTAATGTATAGTTCACACTACAAATACATATGGTTTACGGATCACTATGTAAGGGGGAGTGGTTTTCATTGTGAGATGAAGTATTGACTAAGGGGGAGTGATACATATCACCGTAGTATTATTGTCAAAGTTGTGATACAATTGAAATTTGATGTTGTGTAATAATACTGTGATGGATCTTCAACAAGTACAGGATGAACACACACATAGTTTAAGAACCAAGGAAATCAAGCATGTCGGATTTTGGAGTTGTAATGCTTTTAACGAGTACAATCCATATGTAAAATGGTTTTGTCACTAAAATTGACAAAGGGAGAGATTGTTAGAGCATTGCTCGGTTGAACCCACTAGTGTTGGTATGTCAAGTTAGTTGTCAATTTTAGTTGCCAAAATGCATTCTTGATTTAGTATACTAAAGATAGTTTCGGACTAGATTAGGTCTAAGAAGAGCTATTCTTGAAGGATGAAGACTGAAGATTACAAGAAGACATCAACAAGGACTTTATCAACAAAGGTATGTGATGATTGATTTCATTTGGATTCTTGTTCAATTCTACCTTTCTAATCTATCGAAACAAATGCTCACTCTATGGAACAATTCCTATGACGGTTAATGTACATTTATGTATATATACTCGAGGTTATTTGAGCCACGACTTTTGTAACAATAAACTTTATCCCTGGAAAGGTTCTCATGTTGTAGTGAATGATCTTACGAATTCAACAAGCCAAGAATCACTCAATTTCGAGTTATAACGATGAAGTTATGAGTGATTTATTAAAGTAACAATTTTAAGTGTTGCTGAAACTGTTGATTCGTTAGTAGAAAACAATCCACGAACTGTTTGTAACGGTTCACGGACTTGATCCCAATTACGTGACTAATAGCCTTTTTAATCAAGTTTTTGATGTTTCCTTATCCGAGCAAGATAGCTATTATTCCAAACATATTTGATTACCATATATTATGTTATAATAGGAACTCTCCCTCAAAGGTTCGGACTTAACCAAACACAATATGATTATTCACAATAGGATTACTTATCAAGTAAATAGTGTTTGTGATTCCTTCCTAATATAAATTGTGATTTATTCACATAAATACAATATTTGTTAAATTAATTATTTTGGCAAGAGTTGTAACTTAGGAAAGACTCCCAAAATTAGGAGAGTCTTGAAAAAGGAAAATAGCTTTGCTTAGCTTTCAAGCTACCTTGTTCACTCTAAATAAAGGGTTCGTGAGTGCTACATGTTTTTATCCCCTTTGGAAAATTGGTGTAAGCTTCATAAGGTTATTTTCCATGTCTTTTGTTCTTCGTGAACAATAGTGAGATAAAAGTCTTTATATTGGGGATCACAAAGCCGAGTTGGATTTAATATTCGTGATTGATTATACAACTTGTAATCTAGGTTTTTCACCTCTTGTCTATTCTAAGGTTTTCTCTTCTGATATAAAACCATTCAAGAGTTGTTGATCATAAACCCTAGGTTTTGATAAATTTCAGTTTCCGATCGTATACCAACACTTGTTAGTCGAAATCGGAAGCTAGAAAGAAAACTTCGATTAAGGGAACTCGTAAAAATCCTTAAGAAGTTTTAAACAAGATATCTCTATATTTATTCTAGTTGTTCTTGTGGTATAATAATTAGGTTTCTCTTCCATTTTTGAAGAGTATAATAATCCCTAATCTACAAGTTTGTTTTGATATTACTTTTACATAGTAATTGTTTTTCTCAAAACAAACACAAGATTTCCAAAACCTTGATTTACATCTAAAGGGAAATTGATTCGGTATTTTGTGAAAACAAAAGATCGAAAAGTATCAACCGTGTTGTTGTATCTTTTGAAGAGAACTTTGTTCGCGGAGAAGATTTCGGGAATAACTTCTAAAGAGAATTTGTGTTCTGCTAGAAGTTATACGATAAGAATTCCTAAAGAGAATCGGTGTTGTGCTAGGAGTTCTATTAGTGCTGAAGCAGGTATTACATCTAGTCTGAATAGGTAGTAGGAAATTGGTGTAACAGCTTATAATCAGTGTGTGATTGTTCTGGACTAGGTCTCGGGGTTTTTCTGCATTTGCGGTTTCCTCGTTAACAAAATTTATGGTGTATGTGTTATTTCTTTTCCGCATTATATTGTTTATCTTTATAATTGAAATATCACAGGTTGTGCGTTAATCAATCATTATTGATAAATCCAACCTTGTTTGTTGGATAGGATTTTGATTGATCTTGGATATTGGTCTTTGGTTTTAGTCAAGTATTTCTCACATCAATCAGGCTCATAGATTTCTATCTGTTTGATTTGCTGATTGATTAGTATTATTCTTTGATTGAGTTTTCACTCTCGGAATATTATTGGAGTAAGTCCTCCCAGATTTCCAAACGAAATATTGGGTGTGGTTGTTAGACCCCCGCTTTTTCAGTTAGAAATACCAAAGAACATTTCTCATTCTTAAATGTTGAGTGAGAAATAACCACACCATAATGAGAGAATGCGTGTTTGAGAGCGATCAATAAGCATTTCGCCTCGACTTCTGCCTCACTTAAAAGGATTTTTATGATAATTGTAATTGCACTAAATAAGACGGCTTTTTTTTATGGGTCTCACATGTGTGCAGGTAGGAACGAAGAGATAAATCCTACACACGTCGAATGGTGGGAAGGAAACCTTCTGAGTTATTTCTGGAGACCCCACAAGATCGTGGGAAATAAAAGACTTTTTCTGATGATCTCTAAGAAAGGAAATCAACCATTATTATTGAGGATGAGAGTACTTACCACCTTCACATCTGATTGCAATGATGACAACACCACTCTCACATCATCCAATAAAAACGTCTTCCTTCGGCTCGTCTTCTTCATCTTCTTGGTCTTCGGTCTTCAATGGTTGATGATAAACTCTTGATCTTCGTAGATCCTTTGACAATTTGTAACTCTTTTCCTCTATTCCTTGTTGCTTGAAACTCCCTTATAGATTTTTCTTCCTTCTCCACGGCATTATTAAATAAAATAACAACAATATAACAATTTTTTCTTGTCTTTTTTTCTTGTTTTTTTTTTTTTTTTGAAGACAAGAAAAATATACAAAAATAACAATGAAAATGGCCATGGTGAAGTACTTTACCGCTTGATTCTTCACAACTTGTATTGTCTCGTATCATAAACTTCACTAACTCTCATCTTTTGATTTTCTTCGCTCTTGTACTTAAATCTTCAATTTTGATGTAGAATTCCGCTCCTTATTTGTAAGTCTTCAACATGTATATAAAAATCTGCTCATTGTATGTTGCTTTACTAGGATATGAAATTTGCTCTTCTATATTGTTGCTTGTAAATAGAGCTGGCAAACGGCCGGGCCGGGGCTGGCTTGTTGCGGGTTACACGGGTTCGGGTTAACACGGGCCAAAACTTGCGGGTTGATATTCTTCACGGGTGGTCATTTCTTCAACCCGTGCCCATAACGGGTTAAACTTGCGGGTTCACGGGTTAGCCCGTTTCTGGTTAGTCAACTCGCCAGAAACCAATTTGACAGAGTTTTCTCTGATTTCTGGCCACATTCAGACCATCCAAAGATCCTTCTGTGCAACCTAACATTCATCTACTTCATTTGATATTTAGATTCAATTTAATCGGCAGATTCAACACAACAGAACAACGATCCACGAGTGTGTCGATTAATCGCACCAAAATTTAAAAACTTAATTAATGAAAGGATCAAGAAAATTGAAAAACTTAACAACACTAGTTTAGTAGTTCTGCACCTTAAAAGGAACACAGTTACACTTACATAGTTATATATATTTCCTACCAAGTACCAATCATTAGATCATGTCATGATATCTTCAACAAAGAAAAATACCCTTCGAGACCGTAGTCCGTAATAATACCATTGTTTGTAGTTTGTACTCTGTGACTTTCCAACAATAAAGATATTAATAACCACTTCCTGCACAAAATATATATTGTGGTTAACCAAAAAAAGTGACAACTGTCCAAAAAAAGATCTCCAATCTCTTTTCTATGCAAAATTTGGAGACACTGTGATAAGTGATAACTATCTGTCCAAAAAACATTCTCATTTTCCATGTCTATCTTTGAGTTGCTCCAACTATTCAATATGAATCTGTCATTTCAAGCAAAAATAAATCAAACAAAATAAAAGATTCAAGTCAAAAACATGGAATTTGCATATTTTACCCGCTTTATATTGAAGAAGTACGCATACTAATTAGACGCATAAGAACTTACTTCGCCATCCTCCACTTTGCCCCATGGCCCCTATCCTCCACTGCATCAAGTTCAAATCCTAATACATCTTCTCCAATAATCCCATTGTCCTCGTCCAAATCTTCTTTTCCTACATGGATAAGAACAATTAAAGTTAATAAGATATATATGAAATTTAGACATTCAACTAAATGAAATATTACTAACTTACAATGGCGCCACTTAGGCACACTTACCAACTCCTTGGTCCCAATCACGAGTTGTTATCACCGCCTCAGCATTTTCGGGTAATAAGGAAGCTGCGAAATCGATCAATTACCCTTCCACCAATGCTAAATGCAGATTCCGAAGCGACGGTTGAAATAGGAATTGACAAGATATCCCCCGCCATTCTTGAAAGTACTGGAAATCATTGTTCCTGGCCTTTCCAATACATTAGGATGTCGAATGATGGATTTCAATGACATCCATATTTATCACTAAGATATAGATCTAACTCGACAAGTCAGATTGCAAATCACCACCATTTTCCTGTGCTGCAGCATATTCCTGCATGAAACAAGCCAGAAGTTAGATGTTAGAAGTGAGTGCAAGGTACTAGTTATCTTCTATGAGAAGATAGAATAAAAGAACTTCACAAACGCACTTGGTTAAAACACAAAATAATACAAGACTGCATGTACTTCATAAGTAAGCTTTAAAATTACCTGGTACCACTCACTTCCTTGATGGGCAGAATTCCCACCAGTTTGAATACCCAAATTCTGAGTTCCAGTTCCAGAAGCTCTTGGAAAGGTGTAATACTCATTATAAAGTTTTTTCATATCTTCACGCACATTATCAACTTTACTTTCTAATTGTCTTACATTAGGATACAACTTGGAGTAAGCAAAGTTTAGATACTGCAGCTTCAATCTAGGATCTAACACAAGTGCCATAGCCAATATAGGACTCAAGTTCTTCCAATAACTGTCAAATTTTTCTTGCATCTCTTTTACCATGTTCCTAATGTATTCAATTTCATTTGTGCTTTCTTTTTTTAGTAAGACTTGAACTTGACAAACTCCTTCAAAATATAGATTTGAAGTAGGATACTTACTACCAGAAAATAAAGTTGTGAGATCATAAAACGTCTTGAGAAACTTTGTGACAACTTCAATTTGCTCCCATTCTTCATCAGTTGGACGGTCTTTATAGTCGGATCCACCTCCTTCAAATGAAGGAAAACACTTTTATAAAGAAGACAACTGTCTAACATAAGATAAGTTGAATTCCATCTGTAGTACAAAACAAACATTCTGTGAGTACCAACAATGTCAAGAAAAGCAACACGAAAAGAAGGAATGCAATTCTCTAACTGTATAACAAAAGAAAAGTGTAAAGTGTAAACCCACCTGGTCTTCACGTCTTGACGAATACCCCTTCTTATTCAGGACATACCTAAAGCATCAACAATGTCCAAGAACTTTTGTTTTCTTACTTGGGACTTTTAAGGGACTTCTTGATTGTCTTATCTTAAGCACAATTTGGATCAATCTTCACAAGTCCATCTTTTACAATAAGAGCTAAGATGTGAGCACAACAACGCACATGAAAGTATTTTCCCTTGTTAAACTGAATCTTCTTTGCAACAAGTCTACTCTGCATAATTCTAGCACAAGCTCCGTTATTTGCAGCATTATCCAAGGTGATGTTGGATACTTTGTCTTCAATTCCCCAATCTTCTATCATTGCAAATAGCTTGTCAGAAAGGCGTTCACCTGTATGACATAGTGGAAAGGGAAAAGTTAAACTCCCAATTAAGTACTTCACCATACTTCAACAATGAAATCATAAGCTTTAATATAGTCTACAACAACAACTGAGTAGTACTGTATTCACCACTACTAGCTCTAGGTATGGTGCTCATCAGCATCGAGCTTTCTCAACAGAACCCAGACTTAAATAAAATATGACATGCACATAAAATAAAAGATCTAAAGTAAGTGCTTCACCTGTATGAGGTGCTGGAAGTTCACAAAAATTCAGAAGATACTTCTTCAACTCCCAATTATGATCAAGAAAGTGCACAGTTAAGCTTATGTACCCTGTAGTCGTAACAGAAGTCCACATGTCGGATGTTAGACACACCTTACCTGCAAGGATAAGTCATACACATCAGCACATCCTATCATGATCAATTACTCATACATAAAAGTGCAAAACAAAACATATGGTGTGGGTAAGCAGGATTTGAAATTCTGAACAAAATCGTACCTGGAACAAGTTTCAATATGTTTCGAATACCTTCTTTTCGTGCTTTATGTTTTTTGACAATATCAGCTTTCCCAGTATTCCTTGATATTGGTTTGGCATCCTCATTTAAATAAGCACATATGTTCCTAAATTCTTTCCACTCCACCAAAGCAAATGGGACATTTCTTGCAATGATTAATGATGAAAAAAGATCTCGCAATTTCATCTGATCAATTTTGCGTATGCGGGAAGACAGCTGGCCATTCTTTCCAGATAACATCATCTGCCCTATGTCCTTAGACTGACGCTCAGAGCACTTATGCCTTTTCATAGATGAGGTTCCACCTTTCTTGCTATCATATTTATATCCAGTATTACAAGCCTTGCACACTCCCTTGAATGTTCCATCTTCATATTTAACGAGATTAAAATATTCCCAAACATCGGATCTAAGTTTATGTTTCTTTTCAATCTTGGCGGTGTGTTGCACAACCAACGGTTGCGAGTCATTCACGGAATCTAGCATCTCAACATCATCATCCTCACCGTCACTACTCATAACATCGTTATAATGGTCTTGTTCTTGTACACTCGACATCCCGGAACCACGGATGGAGCCACAAGAATAGGTCAAATACTCAAAAATCAAGTACATTACTTACTTGCATCCCACTCAATTGACAGTCACAGACTCACAGTCATAGTATCATTATCACAATTCACACACAAATGGAGAGCACAAGAAGATGATATCCAGTTAGTGAAAAATACTTGAATCCCCCTACTATATGGGTTCAACATATACAAGCCCCTCAAAGTGGATCCTCCACTATCAACTCCACACTTTCTATTTTTGATATTTCTAGGCCCCGAGAACTTTTATTTTTGGGGCTGGTTTTGAATTATCCGGATTCTTTGCGTCATTACTTTCATTAATAAAAGTAAAAATACCCAAAATAACCTCGGTATTTATATTCGTTTTATAACAGAAACAGAAACAGAAATCCAACTCAGGTTAGGTTTTAGCTCTCTATTCTCTTCTCTCGATTAGCTCTCGATTATAACAGTAGCAGAATTAAAGAACAAGAGGTCTTTAATCTACACGAATTGTTGATATCTTCTCCAGAAATTAGGTTGATTTCTTCTACATGAATTGTTGCATTGAAGAACAAGAGGTCGTTAATCTGTTGCTGTGTTGAAGACGAGACGAAGAACAAGGATTCATTGTTGCTTTTTCTCAATTTTTATTGATGTTATTCATTGGATTTATCACATTATAAATAGAGATATAGAAATCAACGTAGGTACGAATGATTCAAGCGATTTTTGATCTAGTTTTCAACGATTTTTGATTGTTCAATTGCGATCTAGTTTTTCACATTTTTATTTGGTTTTTGATCTTGAGTATGTTTTTGTTGATGCTTACGGGTTTGGTTGATACTGAGAAGAGGAATACTAAGAACATTGTTTTGAAGTAAGAAAACAACAAATCTAGGTAATAATTTTTTTTTGTTTTTATTTGGATCTGTTTTCAAATTTTTTTGGAATTATTTGTTCTTCTTCCATGTCGATCTGTTAATTTGATCTGCGAGAGTAGTATGAAGAAACAATTTTGTTTGGTAGAACAAGTTCGAGTTTGATTTGTTGGACATCTTTGTTTTTTGTTACGGGATGTGTAACTTTAGGTTACACATATATATCTGTTGTATTTTTAAGCATGTGTAAGGAAGATGCGAGATGTTATTTAGTTGCGGCATGTGTAATTTTAGTTTACACACATATATCTGTTTTGTATTTTAAGCATGTGTGAGGAAGATGCACATGTTTTTAGTTGTAGCATGTGTAATTTTAGTTTACACATATGTATCTGTCGTATTTTAAGCATGTGTAAGTTGAAGTTACACATATATGTCTGTAACATGTTTATGTGTAAATAGGTGTATCATCATTTGTATCTTTTACTCATATTTAGCTTGCCGCATAGAATATACTTCTCACGAGGGGCAACGCCCCAGGAGTGAATGCGTTCGTTTTAAAATTTTGATATTGTTATTGTGTGTATTGATATTTTTAGGTTTTCATGGATTCCGTTAGTTGCGCTCTTTGTTAGTTGCATTCTTTGTTGTTCGCTACTTTTGATTTTATTACCTGCGTGTTAATACGATATCGGACTTGAAGAGTTTAAGGAACAAGTTTCTTAGGGAATGGAAGCAGTTTACTCCTCTTGGTATTACTTTCTTCTTTCGAGAAAGTGGGAAAGATTTCCGCTTATTTGTGATTTTTCGTTGCAAGCTCTTATATCCATCACAAATAGTAAACAAAAGACCGGTGTTGATATTTTCTTGCAAAATGTTCCTCGTGTGGCATCTTCCTCCGGCTCTAGGCGGATTCTTCTATTTCTAGCGGGTCTAGTAGTATGTGTTCGTCCGAAACAATCTTCTTGTTGGAATGTATTTGGAAGATAAAAGCAAACTGCGAAACCTTTGTTATCGGATGGTTGGCCCAATGTTCTTGGTGAGATTGGTCATGTGTTTGTTGAAGGAGTTAAGCAAGTCGGGGTTGCTTACACCAAGTATCGTCTTCGCACTTTGGTTTCAAAATGATTGTAACTCACAATGAGCGTTCTAGGTTCACGGCTAAGTGTGCGGATGAAAAATGCATTTGGAAATTCCATGCGGCTTCTATTGATGAGAGGAACGAAATGTTTCGGGTAGGTTTTATTTGTTACTGTCATCTAATGCTTAGCACATGTTATGTGTTGTTACGGTATGTGTAACTTTGGTTTACACATGATGTTTTTGCACCATATTGTTTTTGGTTTGAATTTTTTATATTTTGTATTAACATCTCAGTCGGGTCTTATAACCACAGAGCACATTTGTGGTCTTTGGTGGGCGCAACTTGAACCAAACATACTCCACCGACTTCTCGTCTAGTTTGATTGAGGAAGAAGTTCGCAAAAATCCTCACAAGAAGCCCAACCAAATTGCTGCTGATTTCGGACCAATTATGGGATTAACATGGAGTACTATCGGGCATATAATGCTAGGGAAAAGGTTTATGAGGCGATTTATGGCGGCGATGTCAAGTCTACTCGCATTTGGTATGGTATATTAATGCTATAAGGAAACCAACCACTGGTAGCGTGATAAAGTTTGAACGTGAAAATAAACAGTTTCAACGGATTTTCATCGCATTTCTTGCATGCATCAAAAGTGCCGGTTTTGTCGTGCAATGGTATACTTGGATACTACTTTCCTTCCTGGTACATTCAAAGGTTGCTTGATGGCAGCTACTGGGATCAATGGTGGTAAAGGTATTTTTTTTTTCTTTTTTAACAACTTGGTTGACAAATAGCGAGAGTTACACATGTGTAACTCTCGATTTTACATGTACTTTACCCAGTGTGTAACTAAGAAAATATCATCTGTAGCCCTTAAGTTACACATTTGTTTTAGCATGTGTAACTTGTATTTACACATTGTTTTCTGTTTGTGTGAAACTTATTATTCTTCGATTATGCACAATTTTTTTTTGTAGGATTTTCCCCCTTGCTTTTGCACTAGTCGATTACGAGACTATCGACAGCGGGAGTGGTTTTGAGGAATTTGGTGAAGTTGTTGGTGATGGGAGGCCAATCACCTTCCTTTCGGATCGCCATGAAGGACTCTTGCGGGGTGTTCCACTTGTCTATCCGAGATGGGTTCCACGGACACTGCTACTATCATTTGACGAAAAATATACCCATCACTGCAATGCAGATCCTAGGTATTCGCTTGTGATGGACCATTTCAGAGGCGACATACTCACTCTCACTGAAAACCATGCGAAAGCCATCGGAAGATTAGAGACTTGAGCTGCAATTGGGTGGCTGATTACATTGAGACCATCCCCTGAATCATATGCGAATGCCTATTTCAAAGGTTGTCGTTATGGACGAACATCTAGTACTCTAGCGAGAATCGAGTCAATAGTTGGGTTACGGTTCACAAGAAGATGCTGCATCTGCTCTTCTTGATCGAGGTTAATTAAGTGTGTGTGTGTGTTTTGTTGTTTCTTTGTCTTTTTATTTCATGTTTTGTCACTTTATGTATTCATCATTTTTTTCCTTTTGATTAGGAGGAAAATAATGTGTTTGATAGCGAGCGTCGTGAAATTGGTGCTAATATGATGACTCCATTAACCCACGAGTATGAAGAAAAGCTTGTGGCTCTTCAAGATGAAGGTTTGGCTTGGGAAGTATTGGTTGCTAGTCCTACCGTGTTTGAAGTTATTAGCGAAAGGTCTCACATGGTGGACCTTGAACACGAGACTTGCACTGTCATCCAAGGTTTGATTTCTTATGCTTTTTCTTCTCTCTGTATGTTCTTTTTCTCCTTTTAAGATTAGATATATGCATGTGTAAATACTAGTTACACATATATTTTGCAAGTGTAACTTAAAGATACACATCTGTATATGCACTTCTAATATCTAATTTTGAGTGTTTTATGATTTTTATGTGCAACTAATTTATTTTTTGTTTTGTTTTTTTTTTTTTCAAGGTGGCGCGTATATGGTTTTCCTTGTGCTCATGCTCTTGCAGCCATACGGAAGATTAAACGTGAGGCTATTGATTTCATTTCACCATATTTTACAAGCGACTATTTTAGGAAGACTTATATGCATGCCATCCAGTAGATTCCCAACTACAACGGGCTGTTGAATATCATCCGGATAACACCGTCATCCGCCTACCGTGAAGAAGCCACCGGGTAGACCCCGGGGAAAGAGGATTATAAGTAAACGTGAGAAAAAGGTGAAGAGAAAAGTTCGTTGCGGCATTTGCAAGGAAGCAGTCACAACAAGGCGGGTTGCGGGAATCCTCGGAAGTTCACACCTCACTAGATTGAACCTACCAAAGTTCATTTCTGCAAGTAATGATTTTATGTGTGGATTCTTTTTTTGTCTTGGATTGTTTCTTTTTAGTTTTCTTCATTTCGGTTCGCATGGACCAAACGTTTTTATTTTTACGCAACGTTGATTATGTGCGAGGATCTATTCATTGATTTTATATTTTGTCGATTAACGGTTGAAATGCGAGTTTATTCTATTTTTTTGATTTATTTTGTCAAATGTGTAACCGATCGGATGTTACTGAAGTTGCTTGTTGTTAATGCATGTGTAACATTAGCTTACACATGATAAATCTTTGGTGTAAATTTATTTTATTTTGATTTATTGGGCAAGTCCGATCAATGGCTTGTGTAACTTGAGTTTACACTCAAATATATGGATGTGTAACCGAGAAGTTAATGTGAATGCATGTGTAATATTAGGTTACACATGATAAATGCATATGTAAACTCAGGTTACACCTAAATCATCATGTTAAGATGTGTAGTTACTTACCCTGCTAGTTACACATCCTGGGATATAAAGTGCGAAGACGATACTTAGCCGTGGATGTGTAACTTCAGTTTACACTCAAATATATGGATGTGTAACCGACTTTGTGAATGCATGTGTAATATTAGGTTACACATGATAAATGCATATGTAACCTCGGGTTACACCTAAAGCATCATGTTAAGATGTGTAGTTACTTACCTGTTGCATACTTTATGAAACTGTACACACTGATTTTGTAAAAGTTCTAACAAGATAAAAGTTTTTAATTCAAAAATTTCAATCCAAAAATATTTTCAAAACCAAGAAGCTGCTAAAATCTAATAAGCGATGAAATTTAAAAGTTTCTAACAACATATTTTCCAAGTCTAACATACGCTTTGTGGCTAACAACATATTTGCTAGTATAGATTTTTCTAATCCTAATATTTGCTTTTACGCATCTCGAATGGATCAGAAAGAATCTTGTATAGCATGCTTCCTCTCATGCGGTTGAGCTTGTCGAGTCCACCATAGCATCATACTTGAGGTTAATTTTTGTCAAGTGGTTTATTCTTCATCACGATCTTCATGTAATTGCATACACATGGAAGGCAGTCGGGAATTGTACCTTGTGCGGGCGAAGCCAAATACTTAGTCGTTTTCATTCATCCCAAGAGCATAAGGACACAAGAGTCTCGGTTCGTAGTAATTGCAAATGCATATTTCTTGGCTTGAATAAGGTGTTCACTCTTGAGTTCCTTAACGTTTGATGAGTTCATGTAGGACCAAGCATTAGAGCTTTTCAACTCATACTCCAGCGAGTGTGTAGTGTGTGTTGTTGTTGCACATTGGGGCGAAAAGAGTCATTGCATCGTTCTTGTACTTGACATACTCCTTCGCAAGCTTTGGAATCCAAAATTTCTTGAATTCTGCGTAATCGTTCAAGTACGTGATCTGCAAAAACCATTTGGAATGTCAAACTCACATTTTTAATCAAAAGTTTTACAAATGAACAAGTGATTATGTAAACGAAGTTACACATAGGGGCTTGGGTTTTCACTAGAAAAATAAGAATGTGTAACCCAGATTACACATTATAAATGTTTGTGTAACTTGATTACACATTATAAGCTGCATTTGTAACTTGATTACACATTATAAGCTGTTTTCCGACATAAAAAAATCATAATCTTACAACACACACTACACATTATAAATGCAATAAGATTTCAAATGTATCGAAGTACTTACGTATGCTTGTGGCGACAGGAATATCGCTTTGTCATACTTCTTTGTTAGAGTTCATCTTTGTCCTCAATCTGTGATGTAGAAGTCGATGAATTCGACTCTAAGAAGGATTCTTTCTTGGTAAGATGTAGCATTAGTTCTCGGATATATTAAGCGGTTGGGTACCATTTTCGTCGCGTTCAATCAAGTAATGTCTGCATTACAAAGTAAACTATTATTAATCAACATAACGAGAATCAAGTAGTAATATACAACAAACAATCAATAACGAGAATCAAGCCTACTTGGAGTCAAGCTACTTACGTTTTCGGATGAGTATGGAAATATTCAAGCACTTTCTCCTTTTTCTCGCCTTCCGGCCTTTCGATAACTTGAGAACCTTTCACATCCTTTCTCATTGTTCCGTCATCTTCTTGACAACCTCATACATTCTTTCTTCTTCTGCTCTTGGAAGGCTGCGTCCATTCTTTCTTTTTCCACTTCGGAACAACGGCCATTATTTCTTCATTAACACTCTTCTTAATCTTCTTCGTCCTCTTTTCATCTTGCTTCGGATCTTGTGTTGGAATTTTTCTATTCCTCGGCACACGTTGTTGTATGAATCTTTGGTTGGTTTTCTCTTATTGTATTCGCAACTTCCTTGACAACTCTCCTATGGTAGTGGAGTTTTATCTATTCAAGGCTAAAAAAGTTCCCTTGTGTTGTAGGCTGCGCAAAAAAAAAAAAAAGGCAAAATCTCGAGTAAATTAGCACATGTATGTAACTTAAAGTTACACAAGCCAAAATAATAATGTCTTGTGTGTAACCTCAAGATGCACATGCTTTTACAATGTGTAACTTGAAGTTACACTTCCATTACAAACAAAACAAGCCAAAATAATAATGTAATGTATGTAACCACAAGCTACACATGCCTTTTGCAATGTGTAACTTGAAGATTACACTTCCATTACAAACAAAACATAAAGGAAAAATAAAACGGAAGAGTGGTTACCACTTGAGCTAGGTTACGCATTCTCCATCACTGCGAGGTCCGGGTTCACTTTTGTTAATGTCACCGACAATCTCATCAAGCATTTTACTCACTTGGCATCATCCGTCATATCGGTAGGGTTAGCTCTAGTTGCACCAACATGTAGGTCGAGCATTGTCGGTTTGTGTTTGCGGTGTTGTGTGATTATCACCATGGAGTCCTCAAAGCGTATTTGAAGCAAAACTATCGTCGATAGTTTCGATGTTAGGCGAGTTGGGCGGTCGAGAACCAAACCGTCACCTTGAGTTGCGGGTGTCTCTTCAATGACATTTGCATCATCACCTATGGCTTTCTCACGCGGCTCAACCACAACACCACCTTACGCATCTTTCTTTTGTGCCTCATCGGCGGCATGCGTCTCTTCATCGGCTTTCTTCTGCGCCTCATCAACAACACTGCGGTAGTGCGCTTTTTCTTACTAGCGGGCTTCTTCTTTTGATGAGCCTTGCGCCCCCTCTGCGAAGTTTGAGCTTGCGAGAATTTTGGCGTATTTCCATTTGCCGGGCTCATACATGGGCTTGCACAAGCATTGAAATGAGAATTAGGATGATGATTATGATGTTAAATTTTTTTAATAAAATTTCAAGAAGAATATATCATGTGTGATTGGTGGCTTCGATAACTAGCATGTGTAACTTCATGTTACACATGAGTATGGCATGGATACCTAGTGTAACATGCGGTTACACATGCATCTAACTAGTGTAACCGGAAGTTTCACATGCATATAGCATGTGTAACTAGGGATTACACATCCATATGATTAGTTTACTCAACAATAATCAAGTGTAATCAAGTTAAACAAGCATATTAAAAACTGAACAACTAAAATATGAACCTAAAAATGTTCAAAGACCTTAGTGTCAACTAATTGGGTACCTCTATCAAGTTAAAGAAGCATATTAAAAATAAACAACTACTTACATTCTTCATGGAAGGATTTTTCCGTGTCATCTTTCTCTTTCTCTTGCTCGGTCTCTTTCTCGGACTCTTCTTCTTCATGTTCACTACTTCCATGCTCCGTAGTTCCATCTCCTTGTTGATCAGTTGCTCCATGCAGTAACTCTACTTCTTCATGCTCAGCAGCTCCACGATCAGTACCTCCATGTCCAGCATCTTCATGTTGCATAAACTCTTCTGGGTCACTTTGTAAGGATCAATACCCATTGCTTGCATAATTTGGCAACTAAAATTGTGAATCTTGAATTCTGCTTTGTTCTGAAAGGTAAAACTTCGATATTCCTTCTCTTGCAATTGCATACACTGCTTTAAACATTGCTTGGTTTGCTTGCGGTTGCTCTTTGAGTTGTCCATTCTCAATGGTTTGCGCTTTCGACCCGACTTTGCGAGTCGTCCTTCTTTGGGTACCACGGTTGATATACCTAGCTGCTTCTCAAGTTTGTGAAAACTCAGCCACAAAGCTAGGAGTTGGCTGCAAGTAACAGATGGAGAGGTTAAAAGAGATAGCAAAAACAGTTGAACATTCTAAATGTACAAATTTTCAGTTGTATGTGTAACTTAAAGTTACATAAGAACATTTTATATGTGTAACCTATAGTTACACATATAAATTGAATCCCCAGTGTTATGTTTGCATGTGTAACTACACAAGCACATTTAAATGTGTAACTTATAGCTACACATGACAATTACGATTACATCAAAGTTTTATCTAAATTATATTGATATTACCATAAATTTACAAAACATAAACCAACTAACACTTACGAAAACTCTGTCATATGCGTTATAGAAATGTAATCCGAAATCTGGTATAGATCCCACCTTCCAACCCGCGGGATATCTTCTTCGTGGTTTGCAACTTTCGGGATTGAGCCTTACGGTGCATGTTCGACAAACAATATACGCAACATATATAAATTTTAATTAGTCAAGCAAACAATATTAAAATAAAATATCTGAACATAACACTAAAAGTCTTTGGAATAGAAATTACACACAAGCTTTACCATGTAAGTCTGCACACAAGCCTTCACATTTGCCAAGCAATTAATATTATCATGAATTTCTTCAAACAAGTGCTCGTGTATTAAGTCGAGGCCAAGACACCTTGAGCACCGTCTCATATGTTTCAACGACACTAAGATATTTCACATTCACTCCATTAGCATTTATGTCTCCAAAAAATAATACTGACAAAGATAAAAACCTATCAAACAAACTAGATCCTTATCATCAATTTTCTTTCTTCGCCCACTTTTTCTCCTTTTGGTCATAAGTTGTTTTATCTTCTCTAAAATTTTTGTCTTAGTCTTTTTGTTGTACGATGTCTTTGTAGACTTAATATCGGTGAAGAACTTGTTGTACAAAACATTGTCGAGTCAAATCCTTATGAGAAAAGTTCTTTAATAGCTTTTGACCCTTTCTACTTCCAATCCTTTGCATGTAAAATAAACCGGCCCGGCTTTAGAGGTGTAGACTCTATAAACTTATCATCACCAAACTTGAAAGAACAAGGTGTGTCACAATCCATATCAAAGCGGTTCAAAAGCTTCAATACGCAGCTTTTGTTGGTAGTGATTTGTTTTGTTGTACTTAGTACAGTGCATCATACTCATCGTAATACATCATTACGAGCTTACAGTAAGCAACTCTTAAAAGATATCTACGAGCCACTGTCAGTCAATCCTATAGGTTTTATCACCTTTACCAAATCCTTAATGGCATTCAAGGATTGCCTTAATTTTCTGTACACATCACACACAAAAAATAGCATGAGTCGGTATTTTGTGTACTTAATAAATACACTCCTTTATAAGCGCAAAATCAAATTCATGTCATAAACTATGTGTATTTTCCAAGTACACAAACTGAATCATTCTATTATGTGTTGTGTAACCTCAATTTACACATGCATAAGAATATGTATTTCTTTGTGTAGCTATAAGTTAATCGGACCACAAGGCAAGTCGGTGGTGAGATTTTGAATGTGTAGCTTGTAGTTACACGAGTCAATTGGAAAGTTAGTGTTGATATTTTCAATGTGTAAATTATAGTTACACATACATAGTCAATCAATATATAACCCATTGTAGAGTCATTGGTGAGATTGTTTAAAGTGTAACTTATAGTTACACATGCCCTTAACAAGTCGGTGGTGAGATTTTCCATGTGTAACCTATAGTTACAAATCTAGGCTCATTTCTATAAGATTTTTAATGTGTAACTATAAGTTACACAATCAATATACAAACCATGCTCTATTTCTATAAGATTTTTAATGTGTAACTCTTATTTACACACTCTCTATTTCTATGAAAATTTACAAGCATATCATGAGATCAAATTTAGTTCATGACATCATCACAAGCAAAATTCGAAGTGAATCAAATTTAGTTCATTGAGATTTTCCATGTGTAACTTATAGTTACACGAGTCAATTAACAAGTTAGTGTTGAGATTTTTAATGTGTAAATTATAGTTACACATCAAAACATGAGATTCCAAATGTGTAAATTATAGTTACACAGCTCGGAAGCGACATCTTGAATGTGTAACTCACGGTAATATATGCTCATTTGTATGTGTAACTTCAAGTTACACACTCAATATACATACCACAATGATCGGTGGTTAGATTTTGAATGTGTAACTTCAAGTTACACAAGGCCTTGTTTGTATAGTTAAACATTCAAAGGCATTTTCACTAGCATGATATCACAACAACACGTATACTCAAATAATTTCACATCTAAGTACCTCTTAAAGCATACGCCGGGGGATTCCTTCTTCCTTGCGCCATTTTAGTTCACAAAATGTAAATTGAATCGAATCTGCAGTTTTAACGGTAAGAAAACATCAATTTGCGGTAGTCCTAAACTCTAAACATGAGATTCAAATGATACATCAACAGAAATCATCAAGTAAACCTAACCCCTAAAACCCAGAGAGGAAAAGTAGAAGATCCAAAGCAGATTCAAACCTCTGTTCGTCTTCTTCTCCTTTCTTCGTATTCTTCTTCTTTCTTCGTCTTCTTCTTCTTTATTCGTCTTTGAATTAACATATCAAAAACAAATCAAATACAGATCAAAAACAGTTCCAAAAACAGTTGACATCGTGATTCATCAAAACAGATCAAAACTAACATATTCAAATCAAAACATACCTAGTGATTCATCGTCGGAGTATTTCATCAACAAGAATCATTAACAACGGCGATTTAGTTTTGAATCTCAAAGCCAGAAAATCAAGCTTTTTTTGGTTTTGAATCGAAAGCCCATTTCAATATGTTTCTTCTAATTAGGGGTTAGCGATTCAGCGAGATGATGAATAGTTTGAGATGATGATGATTTGAGATGATGATGAATATGTTTCTTGATTTTAGGTTTTTTTGATCTCGAACTATTTTCAGTGAGTGAGATTTGTTTTCTCTCTCCTGGTAAATGAAATAATGGCTTCTGAACGAGAGAAAGGTAGGTGATGTTTATTATATACTCGAGGCTAATTTAGTCTTTTCGCTTTCATTAATTTTTTTTTTTAATTCTGGGCCTGTTTTTAAAACTCTTTTAACTAGGGGCCTCATATTATGGGTTATACATGGGTGGGGCCTTAGCCTAATTTTCTCATCCAGTTATCCACCATAAACATTATTATCTTGAATACATGATTCATGAAACTAGACTGAAGCATGTAGTACATCAACATTTTATGCTCCATTATTGAATTTAACAAACACAATTTAAGTCTTAACAACCAAAGCACAATTCACACACACTAGTCACTATGAGGTGTTGCCAAACAAAGCATACAATCAGTAGAGAATCTAGAGATGAATGAAAATGTAAAGAACCAACTGTAGACAAGCCCTAATTAAAATAAAACCTAACATTTTCATGGAATCATGGCTGCGGCTTTGAGACAATTGCTTGCACTAAGCACAATCACATAAATAAGCAAATCCCTAGTTAAAACCACATAGTTTGAGCCTACTGGGTATAAAATCTCACCACAATCACATAAATCAGTCAAGCACTAATCAAAACATCCATCCAAATCAAAACCCATCCTTTAATTCCTCTATTCATAATCAATTTTACAGTAATTAGTTATGAAATCAAAGAACCTTAAATTACTTTTTTCTTTGTATGCTAAATTTCTTTGTATGAAATCAAAGAACCCTTTAATTCCTCTAAACCCATCAAAACACCACTGTTAATCACCTGCTGTCCTGCTTGAATTGAACCCTAAATTTTACAATATGCTGTCACTAAAAGCAAAATAATCATAAAAAGTAAGAGAAAACTGTGTATACCGGCTTGTGAAGGAAACTTAGCAGCAGCACAGCAGCAACAGAAACTTAATCAACAGCCGCAGGTGAACTGAGGAGGACTGAGGAAGGAGTCGCAGCCGCGGGAGAAGAGGGAGAAAGAGGAAGAAGAAAGAGGAAGAAGAAATAATCTGCTAGGGTTTTAGTGTTTTTATATCTATAACGTAGGGATAGGATTAAGTATTGATAATCCAACGGTAAAAATTAAATGTACACGGGTTTACGGGCTTTCCTGCAGGTTTACAAGCCGGGCACGGGTTAACCCGTTTACTAACAAGCCACCATTTCTGTAACCCTAACCCGGCTTGTTTATAACCCAGCCAAGCCGGGTTAGGGTTTTCACGGGCCGGGTACGGGTTTATCCGCGGGTTTCGGCTTGATTGCCAGCTCTACTTGTAAACCTTAAACGTCTTCAACTTTCCTTGTAGATTTTGATGTCGCTCCACTTGTTGATGATGATGGTGTTTCTATGGACCTCGTTGTTGGCGAGAGAGAGAATGTAACTAAATGCAAATCAAACTACAAGAAGGTGGTTTTCATCTATAAACGTCACCCTCATGATTGACAAAATTAGAACTCAAGAGATCAAAGAGTAGTGCTTCTATTGGTGGGAGGTTGGGTAGCTCACCATTCTACCCCGAATTAATGTACGGTGACACACACTCAAAACAAAGCTCTTTAGTCAGCTACAAGGAAAATTTCGTCTGGTGCCTCTGTTGATTTGAAAATAGGTAGTCTCCACTAATGATTGATCAACAACTCTAATAATGCATTTCTCCCTGCTCCTCATTTGCATCACCGACATGACTAAATCCATTATTTAACACTCTAACAAGCAAGAAATCCGACGTTCTTTGACAAGTTGAATTGGGTCATCCACGTATTCAATCAATTTGGTTTCATTCTCAATCTCCATCTCTTGAACAATCTCATCATCGGAATCGAAATCCTCCCCCAAAAAATCTAGTTCATTGGTGAAAATCCTAGGGTCTTCCGTATGAGTTTCCGACGAAGGAATAATTTGTTCTACTTCTTTCAAATCAACCGGCCTAAAAACATTGTAATCCGGATATTCATTGTAACGTTGATATGCGTTCAAGTATGTTACACCGTTCATAACAATGGTTCAGTCATACCAAGGCTCCTCCTTTTGAATAGGAGAATGATCATTATTACGATCCGGAGCTGGGATAACTTTACCATGTTTGCAAGGACTTCTTAAAGGTTGCTCATCTTCAAGATATTCATGAATCTTATACTCATTATTGATCATGAGAACGTCGGAATTTACTTGGTTTTGAGGCCAAACTTCTTCCTCTGTTATTTCTTTCTTAATTTGATCCATGTCTCTTCTCGAAGTTCTTGAAGTGTATCTTCAGTCTTTTTGTTGTACTCATCCATCGTTTGACGGTACTCTTTCATCTGTTGGTTATCTCGATCCAAATTATCCATAAATTGGTGCATTAGATCTGCAAGACTAGAAGAATTATCAGAAGCATAACTATCCTCCCATCCTTGTGGTTGTTCACTTACATGCCCGTCATAAGGTTGTTGACATGTATGAGAATATCCATAAGGTTCCGTGGGATACTGATCATAGCCAGAAGATTGGTTTTGATTATACTCACAGGATGGTTGGTAGTTGTCATATGAATGAGATTGAAAACCATATTGATTACCACTGTTATATATGTAATCTTGTGTTCCGTACATGTTATTTCCATAAGGAAACATGACGACTCACAAGAACGAAATAAAAAATAAAAGCAAAAATCTAAAAACAAAAACAAGCTAAACAAATAACAAATCAATTAGCAACTGCTCCCCGACAGCGGCGCCAAAATTTGATGCGTGTCGTAACCACAACAAATTAATCGAGATATTTCCTACTATTTAACTAGTAATATAGCGGTAGTAAGGATCGTTCCCACAGAGTGCTGTGTAATTGATAGGTTATTTAGATAGCAAAATAAGACAAAAAAAGGGGTTGCTTGTAAGATAAATAAAAAGACAATAATAAAGAAAAGAGATGATCAAGGAATCCTTCGTTGTTACCAAGCAATAGCTGGATTAGTATACTTATCTATCTTCATTAGAACCATTCATCACCAACCGTAGGAAAGTATCCAGAGAAGTGATATCCCCAAAGTTCCTTATGTAACCGGATACCGAAGAGCTCGCATATCAAGTTATATCCAACCGAACCACCAAGTAGTAGCGCACTCAAGGTGTAACCCAATCGGAAGCTTTAAGTTATATATGTGAACTTAGGTTGATCCTAGCAGTTAGACTCTTAGCGTAAGGTCCACTTACTAGTGTTGTCTTCACACACAATTTCTCCACAGAATCCATCTGCAAGGTCTCGCGTTCTCTACTTGTGTAAGGATTATTCAACAATTACACGTATATCCTAACTCTTTACTAGCAATAGAATGATCAAAAGATTAATCCAATTGTACACTTGAACAATCTAGAAATCAACCATAAACCCTAATTATAGTGAAAACAAACGATAAGATGATAAAACTCTGAATAGATTTGTATAATAATAAAGCTTCACGCTAGAACATTGAATTCATCCTTAATCAACAAAGGTTTAGCTTCTCATGATTATACAATTACCCGGTTTCCCCCTGTTGATGGTGATTTTTAGCTTAGGGTTAAAATCGTAAAACTATGTATCTGACATGATGTCACTATGACCACTAGCACACTTATTGAATCAAACAGCATGCCTACGTAAGAATTACCAGGGTACCCTTTTTTTTATACGTGTGTCATGCTCCACGGCAGAACCCTTAGTATTAACTGACATCACCTTTGTATATGCCAAACCCTAATTCTCCCACCGTGCCAATGGCAAACCATGTCAGCCACGTCTCTGCGCCAAGGAATGCCAACCATGCCAGCCACACCACCGTGCCAATGGCAAACCATGCCATCCACGTCTCTACGCCAAGGCATGCCAATCATGCCAGCCGCACCACCGTGCCAATGACAAACCATGCCATCCACGTCTCTTCGCCAAGGCATGCCAACCATGCCAGCTGCACCACCGTGCCAATGGCAAACCATGCCAGCCACGTCTCTGCGCCAAGGCATGCCAACCATGCCAGCCGCACTACCGTGCCAATGGCAAACCATGCCAGCCACGTCTCCGCACCAAGGCATACCAACCATGCCAGCCGCACCACCGTGCCAATGGCAAACCATGCCAGCCACGTCTCTGCGCCAAGGCATGCCAACCATGCCAGCCGCACCACCGTGCTAAAGGCAAACTGTGCCAGCCACGTCTTTGCGCCAAAGCATGCCAACCATGCCAGCCACGTCTGCGCCAAGGCATGCCAACCATGCCAGCCGCACCACTGTGCCAATGTCAAACCATGTCAGCCACGTCTGCGCCAAGGCATGCCAACCATGCCCGCCCGCACCACCCGTGCCAATGGAAAACCATGCCATCCACGTCTCCGCGCCAAGGCATGCCAACCATTCCAGCCGCACCACCGTGCCAATGGCAAACCATGCCAGCCACTTCTCCACGCCAAAACAAAGGGTTGCAATAATCAACGGCTACCCTTCTCTTTGAGATGCATATCTCGACCATCCAATTTCGCCACCTAACGCATAGAAACTTGCGGCCCAAAGCCAAACACCACGGTTTGCACTAAACCCTAGTTTTGGCCGCGCCTACACCATGCCAGCCTTTCCTTCACGTCACTGGCTGCCAAAACGAAGGGTTGCAACAATCAACGGCTACCCTTCTCTTTGAGATACAGATCTCGACCATCCAAGTTCGCCACCTAACGCATGTCAACTTGCGGCCCAAAGCCAAACACCATGGTTTGCACTAAACCCTAGTTTTGGCGGCGCCTATCCCATGCCAGCCTTTCCTTCACGCCACTGGCTTCCAAAACGAAGGGTTGCAATGATCAACGACCACCTTTCCATCTAAGATGCAGATCTTAACCGTCCAAGGTCACCAGCTAATGCGTGGCAACTTGTGGCCCAACGTCAGGCCTTAATTGTGGTCGCGCCCAAACTACGCCAAGACCCCAGCTTTTGGCCGCGCCTAACTACACAAAAATCCTAGCTTGCCGGCCATACTTTCATGCCGCCAGCTACCAAACGAAGGGTTGAAATAATCAACGGCTACCCTTCACTTTGAGATGCAGATCTCGACCACACAAGTTCGCCACCTGACGCATGGCAACTTGCGGCCCAAATCCAAACATCACGGTTTGCGCCTAAACCCTAATTTTGGCCGCGCCTACTCTATGACCAAGCCATGCTCAACGCTGGCTGCTACAAACGAAGGGTTGCAATAATCAACGGTTACCCTTCTCTTTGATATGCAGATCTCGACCACACAAGTTCGCCACCTGACGCATGGAAACTTGCGGCCCAAAGCCAAACATCACGATTTGCGCCTAAACCCTAATTTTGGTCGCGCCTACTCTATGACCAAGCCATGCTCAACGTTGGCTGCTACAAACGAAGGGTTGCAATAATCGACGGCTACCCTTCTCTTTGAGATGCAGATATCGACCATCCAAGTTCGCCACCTAACGCATGGCAACTTGCGGACCAAAGCCAAAACATCACGGTTTGCACCTAAACCCTAATTTTGGCCGCGCCTACTCTATGGCAAAGCCATGATCAACGCTTTATGCTAAAACGGAGAGTTGCAATAATCAACGGCTATCCTTCCCTATGAGATGCAGATCTCGACCGTTCAAGTCCGTCACCTAACTTGTGTCCCAAAGCCAAAACATCACGGGTTGCACCCAAACCCTAATTTTGGCCGCGCCTATTCTATGGCAAAGCCATCCCGACTCTACCATGACACCATGCCACACGTAACACCATGCTACACGTTTTCCCATGAAAATACTCGAGACATCGACACATGTCACAAAGCGGGGATGCTCATAAAGGGTATTGGTTTGGCAGTTTACAACGTGCGGCATACACTACGCCCGATTACATGAAAGTGTCATAAGAATAAGGCGGTTAGTAAATACGGGGAGTAATGGTGAAAACGCTTTCCTTCATTATGGAACATGAATTCCAGGCATTTGGTTACCACCTCCTCCCATTTACTCATCCGTTTCTACGCATGTTTGCAAGGGAGTACGTTTCACTTGGACTTGTATAAATAGGTCTTACCTATTTCCACCAAACGACAAGTTTTGGTCAGGAGCATACAACACTCAGAAACCACTTGATAGCTTTCCCATTTGTTAGCTTTCACTTTCTGATACAAGTCAAACAACTACTCTTCCAGAATCAACTATTATGGTCTCAAAACTTTCTTCGCTTCCCTCCCTAAAACCAACCCTTCGCCTTCACTTTGTGACCGAAGCAAGTCTGGAACGACCATTTCTTGGTTTAGGCCGGATTTGTACAGATTGATCTCTCGAATCTAAAGTACTCCCTTGCAGTACATTGTTTAGGGTTTAGACTCAGTTTCTCACCCACTCACGTGAAATTACCGAAATCAGCAGAAACCGTTTTCACCCTCAAACACCCCCTAAAGGGGTAAACCCTAGAATATGTTATGAAGAACAAAAGTATAATATGAGATGTGATCTCCTCTAATAATTGTTGTGGGAGTCCTCTTATATAGTTTTCATGAGATCTAGGTATTAGAATCCATTCGGGACCAAGTTTCCTTGATTTGGAAGTCAAAATACGTCAAAAGGGACCCCATAGGTTTGTCTCGGTTGGAATTGTCGAATACCCCAAAGCAATGCCGAAAGTTGGGGTCTAAAATACACTTTCTCTGCCCGAAGTATGGCCACTTTCGGTATTGCTCTAGCAATGCCGAAAGTTGTGTTGTAGATCGCTGTTTTTCGTCTCGACTGTTTTGGCCGTAACTTCTTCGTCCGAACTCGGAATGACCTCATGCTTTCGCCGTTCACTTCATAATTGAATTCTATTCAAGATGATGATAAGAAATCATGAATTTGGATGAGTTGAACTTGGTATTCTAGTCCTTCTTATGTTTTCGACCTTCTTTGCTCCTTTTCATCGCACTTCTTTCGGCTTTAGACACTTGGATATTTGAGAACTTCACTTTATAGCTCTTTTGTATCCATTTTCACTCTTCTTAGGATGATTCACCTGATATGACACATAAACTAGAAAATAATCATAATAACAAGTAATATGCAAGAATTATAGCTAAAACAAGTATGGAATTGACATTCTAAACATGTAAATTAAGCACTTATCAGTTTCCTTTGTGACTTATTAGGTCTATGAATAAAAGACTTTGCTTGAGATTTTGTGAAGCAGGTCCGACTATATTTTACCCTGATAATTCGTGTATCCTGATTTTGCTTTTCAATTATCGAGGTTTTCATAATCTCTTTCAGGAAAGATAGATAGTAATCACAAAGTTCTCTTTGTCTCAGACTTTGTGATTTCTCAGAATACTATTATTAATTGATAAGTTTAAGATTTTTCTTGAGAGATGGTAAAGAATCCAGGCTTCTCAGCTAACTGAGTGTAAGTGTTCCGGAATTGTGAGGTTTGCTAGCTTTATCTATTGCAAACAGATTTCCAAGCCTTGATCTTTGATCTAAAGGGAGAACAAATAGGCTTATATGTTAGAGGCAGATTGGTATCAAAAGTCTTCACTTAGTTGAAGCAAATCTTAGGCTGTATAGGACGCCAACTAAGGGAATCAATTGCATAGAGCTTGCGAGGTTCAAGAGACGAAAGGAGCGCGCCTGTAACTGAATCGCTTGGAGGGTGGATTCGGTCAGAACTGCATTCTAGTTCTAAGTATGATAGTAGGATAGTGTCTGTAGCGGCTTAATACAGTTTGTGTTCAAATCTGGAAGAGGTCCCAGGGTTTTTCTGCTATTGTGGTTTCCTCGTTAACAAAATTTCTGGCGTCTTGTATTTTTCCTTTTCCGCATTATATTGTTTATCTTTATAATAAGATTTACACAAGCAGTACCATTCCATCTTAGTAGATACGTCCATATAATTGTGATCGATTACGAGACTTGTTTCTTGTAGAACTTGTATCTTGAAAGATAGATAACAAGTTTATTACTTGGTAGAATTCCGACTGGATTATTTGGATACGACTAGATTGATCTTGGATATTGATTTTTCGGATCGTCCAAGTACTCTTCTTAACAATCAGGTTCACGGACTCCTTGGTCTAAACTTTCTGATTGAGAAGAGATATAGATAAACTCTATATACATATTGTCAAGGATCTTTAAGTTGGCCTACTTGCAATTGTATTAGGTTTTGTCCATATAGGTTGTCGAACGAAAAAGTTGGTGGTATACTCGGTACCCTCTCCTTCTTTATTGGTATTAGAGCAGGAAAACACCTTTAAACTTAATAAGTCTGTGTTTGTAAACGTTCTAACACCTATGCCCACGTACTATATAATGACACCAAATAGTTTTGATTATGCCAAGTGCTTGGGAATTACCTTAAAGGATCAATCCTTAGTTGATTCTTCCGAATCCAAAGGTAAAAATATACCTTTAATCTTTGAAGATGTATTCCCTGAAGTTCTTAAAAATAAAAAATCAAGATCAGAGGAGGATCTTATTAAGAACAACAATGACTCTTATAAGATCATTGAACATCAAGCCTCTAAGATAAAAGACCTTCAAGAGAAGTATGCTCAGTATGCAGATGAATTCAATCAATCTCTTAACAGAGAACTTGAGCTTTGTGAAGCCGTTGGGTCCTTTTGTGGTTATATCAATAAATTTGTTCAAGAACTGAAACTTAGAAAAGAAAAAGTTGGTATACTTGACGATACTGTCAGAAAACCAACTGCTCGAAAAAAACGAATTGTTGAGACTCATGCCTCTTAAATGGATAAGCTTCACTTACTCAAAGATAAGACTTAATTCGATCTTCTCATATCTCAGGAACAGTGTAGATCTTTGAGAAAGGAAAATGCCGCTTTAAAGTGCAATTCTTGCTCAACACCTGACCATTGTTCTTAATTCAAGGATAACACCTAGTGTTGAGAATGTCACTTCTGTTCTAGCTGAGAAACGATGTAAAAATTTACATCGAAAAACAACATCCAAGAAAGAGTCTGATCAAGGTCATGATTCAAGCATGTCATCTGATTTAAAATCAGGTGGGGGTGTGTTTCCCAGCATCAAAAGCATGGCTTCTTTAAGGTTTCAATAGAAATCAATTGCAAAGTCACGAATGTAATCCAATTGCATTAACATTTATCAAGGACTCGAACAGTCTTGGTCAAACAGTAGCTGCGATTTCAGCTTATATAAGAAAACAAACAAACAAGCCCTTAAGTCCTCCTTAGTGGGAAAATTTGGATTATTTCCAAGACGATCAAGTCAAAGGCAGACAACCCAAACGAAAAGGGTTTGTGCTAAAACCATCTCCTTCATTCGTTCTTCTTTCTTTTCGTCTACCAACCGCTACTACTTATTACTACTTTATCAGAGAGAGTAGACTCCGACCAAACCACAGAGATTCAGAGAAAATGGGTCATGGAAGCTCGAAATCAACAACATCCCTAGCTAAATCTTTATCAGAAACTAACATCAATGAAGATTCAAAACCTTCTCGTAGAGCAAGAATTCGTCAAAAATTTCGTAATCTACGACATTACAGAAGTAGTAATTCCCATTCTTCTAGTTCTAAACTCATCACTGCTGATGATTTCGCCGGTATTGCTCTCGTTGGACTCATCAGTGTAAGTAAATCGCTGCTCCTATTCTTTCAAATCACTAAATCTGTCAAAAGTTTTCTTCTAATTTTGTGTCTCTAATTTTGTTTTTGTTTTTGTTTTGTTTTGTTTTGTAGGCGGAGATGAAATTCAAAGATAAATGGTTTGCTTGTGTTTCTTTAGGTGAAAGAACATTTA
The DNA here is from genome assembly GCA_023531295.1 of Papaver armeniacum. Lineage (NCBI taxonomy): Eukaryota > Viridiplantae > Streptophyta > Magnoliopsida > Ranunculales > Papaveraceae > Papaver > Papaver armeniacum. The sequence goes on from JAJJWW010005494.1 coordinate 109,556, forward strand.
GAACTGCTACTTCTGATCAGTAAGTTCGAATTTCTTCTCTATTTTAGGGGCTTTTTTCTTCTTCTTTTTCCTCGAGTTCTAGAGATGATTTTCAATTATTCATTATTGTTTGTTATAAAAACATGTATAGTTATTTTAATTTTGTGGTGATAATACTGTTTAGGTCATTTTCCGGTGGCTGTGATAAGTGATAACACTATTTAGGTCAATTTTCCGGTGGCTGTGATAATAGATAACACTATTTAGGTTGTTTTTCCGGTGGTGGTGATAAGTGATAGCACTATTTAGGTCATTTTGCCATGGTGTTTCTTTGTCGCTTGTTAATACGTTTATTGGGGGTAGAATAATTAGTAGTGGATAGCACAAGTACAAGTTTATAATTGTTTTATCAAATCAAACTTTTTTGGTTTTTTAAATCGGTCCTTTCTTGGTTCCCACACTGTTGAATCACTACCCCACTTGTCGATTAATCATGATCTGTTTTTCTTGTAACTTTTTGGTTTTAATTTGATTTAATCATGATCTGTTTTTCTTGTAACTTTTTGGTTTTAATTTGATGAATAATGAATTACAATGTGGTAATTATTTTGTTGTTATTTACCAAGAATTTCTCTTTGGTGAACAAAATCTGGTGTTCAATTACTTGGAAAATGCTTAGTAGCCGTTGATTATTGCTTGAATTCTATTCTATGTAATTGTGTATACTGTATTTGACAAATTAGGATGCAAATTGAAAGACTGAATATCTGAAACCACGAAACAATAAGACACGGTGACAAATCTGACAGGGGAATTTACACATTGGTTAATTGTCCATAGATGCCATTTACTAATTTTGGAAATACTGGGGGTTCTCTCTTTATTCGGACGACGTTGTTTCTCTCTCTGTCTCGGTACACCAGATGGAGAATGACTTGTTATTTATTTTCATTCAGTTGCTTGAGAGTCCTCCGGTTTTGCAGAAAGTTCTGGAAAAGTGCATGCCTAAGTCATCCATAGAGACTAGAGTTAAACCATACAGAGTTTGGATTTGACCCCGACATGATTGAGTAAACCTTTACGCCAAGAATTCCATATTTTATGGGTTGGTGAAAAGAAAGTCGTCATCGGCTGCTAATTGAGGGCTCAAGGTCTTAAGTAAAGAAATTGTTTTTGGGAGCTTCAGGGGTAGGTGCATTGTCTTTTTCTGAAAGTATAGCCTAATTGGTCAGTTGAAATATAGAATTGAGCCACGTGTTTTTTGGCATCTAATCTTAGGGGTTAGTTACCGTCTTTGATTGGAATTTGACCCTAGGTTAGTGAAGTATAATATGACAATCTTCCCTCTGATTATGTTTCTGCAGCTAGTCCTTTCATTATCGTAGTTTTTCTTACATCTAGTTATGGCTTATAGCTCAGTACTTTTAGTTCTCGTAGTTTGCATTCTGAGACTCATATTTGACCATTTGGTCTGATAAAAGTAGTTTGCATTCTGAGACTCATATTTGACCATTTGGTCTGATAAAAATATTTGTTAATTGTTATGAATGAATTTTACCAAATGTTTTAGCTATTAGTTTAATTGGTAGAGCATCAGTATTTGTAAGTACACCACTGAATTATCAGTATTTGTCTACATGTTTTAGCTATTAGTTTAATAGTTTAACATGTTTCCTTGCTTGGACTTTTTGAATTATCAGTATTTGTTTCCCTTTTCAACTTCTCTTTTAGGAACTCCACTGACACAATCCTTTCTGTGTGCTGACTGTTTGCAGCACAGACAAGCCTGTCTGGAAATCTGTAAGTACACCTGTAAATTATATTATTGGCACATAAGATATGGATGCTTCTTGACCAAAGTTATCTTTGTGTTGGTAGTTTCATTAGCTATGCATTTATTTTGAGGATATCTTGTTAAATTTTTCGGTATGATAAAGTAAAGTAAACATGCTACTCATGGTCAATAGAGTGATGACAGGAGATACTTTGTTTACAGAATGAGGATTTAATTGGATTAATACTTTGTCACAGATCTGAACCCAAAATTGTTCTAATGTTTCCTTTCAGTCCTGTCCTCATTGTATCCATTTCTTCATATTTTTTGAATAAAAAAACTATGTCCTAACTTTAAAATTATGTTACTCTGCAGGAGAAGAAACTTTTATTGGAAACAAGCGGTCCTCATATTGCCCGCATATCTGTTTTCGAGGTGTGTAACGTCTTCTTAAGATTCTGTTTCTATTATTCGCGAGATGGCTCTGTTGGCATTGCATATGTGGTTTAACACGGGAACCATGACTAATAGACATGTAGACTTGCTTGAACTTTTGGTTTTCATTCTTTCTTACCATCTGTTTGGTAAATCAGTTATAGTATCATGCTATTGTTGAATGGGCTAAGCATTTCACTTATCGTTACTTGTATTTGCAGACCAATAAATTATCAAAGAGCAATCTGGTCGGATATTGTGAGCTCGATCTGTTCGAATTTCTCGCTCGGGTATGTTCTTTTTCGTCATTTGTAAGATTTACATTCAAATTTTCCAACTCATACTATTCTTGCTGTTGATTTAATTTAGGGAGTGTTGTTTCATGTCTCTTACCCAGATATGCAAAAGGCACTCTGTGGCGGGATCATTGGTTGTCCCAATTTTTTTAATTTAATCTTTTGGTTTTTTTTTTTTTTGCAGGATTCAACTTCTGAATCTGAGACACTAGACTTGTTAGACCCCTCATCGTCGAACATAATTGTGGGTAGTGTTGTTGTTTCGTGTACTGTTGAGGTCAGCTGTCAAATTTTCCCTTCAACTTTGGTTTTATATAGTTTAATTGATAGATTTAAGATACCATATTTCAGACTTTTCTGACTCTGGCTATGCTCGACATGGTGGTTTAATCTTTGGCAGGACCCAATTGATACTGAAAAAAGTTTCGCAAAACGCATCTTATCTATAGTGGTAAGTTCTTCTCCTCAGTCATTTTCTTTCCTCATTGATTTATGGAGATTCTGGAGTCTAGGAATTATGTTTGTTAGTCCTCTTTATACCACATGCAAAGCTTAAATGGAACTAATGCAAGAATATTATAAGCAAATAATGTAATTACAAGGTGTGATGCAGAGATGAAGTTATTTAACTTGACAAACGCCGTGCTAATAAATCTGTGGCGAGCACTAACCCAATGATTCATTAACCATTTGTTTTTAATACTATTCATTCTTGATAAAAGGGAAAGTTAGTCGTCAAATTTATTCTATACGATTTTTCAGAGTTAAAGCCTGCAGTTGAATCCTGAAAGTAGATATTCACTGGTTTGCTATTCTGCAATTTTGAATTGAGCTGTTTGCAAAACCAGGTCTTGCATCTTGCTGTATTTAATTATGTTGTTGGAGAAGAAGTCAAGAATATATGTTCTCAAATTTTTTCATTAGACTTTGAAATTCTTGCCATGATCTGTTATCTTTTTGCTAGAGTGAGATTTATATTTGATTCCTTTTTTTAATACATTCAACTTGCATGACTGAAACTCCAGTAATTTGACTTTCCAGAATCTCCCTCTTTATTTTTTATTTGTTTTGTCCTCCTTGTAAATCATTGAGAATAGGATTTTTCTTTTAAATCGTTTGACGCTTTTGAATCCAATATCTGATCTGTATGTATCTGGTATTTACTATCATCATTTGATCGTAGGACTATAATCAAGACGGTACTCTTTCATTTTCCGAGTTTGTAGACTTGATCAATGCGTTTGGGAATAAAACGGCAGCTAGAGAGGTAGGAATCTTGTCTCTCTTCCCCTTGATTGCATCTGTTCCACAAGGTCCATTTTGATTGTATATGGTTTATTTTTAATCTTGTACGGCTTACAATTTTAGTGAAACTCTACCACCTCTTAGATATCGGTTTGCATTGATTATTAGAAAGAGGATCTCTTCAAAGCTGCTGACAAAAATGAGGATGGTGCAGTCAGTATAGATGAGTTGGCAGACCTTCTTGCTACTCAACAAGAGAAGTAATGATCTTACTTTGTAGAAAAGTTAATTAACTTCTACTTATAATCTGTTTATCTATCATCTTCAGCAGATTCTTAACATTTTAGGGTGTTCAATGGTGATAACATTGGTATTTAGCAAGCATATTTTAGCAATAAAGATAGTAGATTAGATGGATGCTTTTTCTCTATGTTGGTATTTTAAAGGAAGATTCAGTTAGCAGTTGACGTATTCTAGTTGCATATATATACTAGAAAGTGGTATTAAACTCGTACATGCTCAGTTCAAGACTTCCATTCTTAAGATCACTGTTGTTATTTTGGTATGAAAAACTTTTCTTTTTTCTTTTATTGTCACCTTACTAGTACGCAGTTAGTTTTGCTCAGAACAATTACCAGATAAAGTATTTTCGGGGCAAGCTCTGTACAACATGTCAAATATCTCCTATTTCGAGCTTTTAAATGCACTTACCAAATATCTAGCAAGAGTTGGATTTTAAACTTGTACTTAGTATCGTCCAATATTGTTAAACAGAAAATGGTGTAATTTATTTATTCAGTATAGAAGAATCTGCTTTAGGAACTTCATGCTTGTGGTAAATGTGTCTTTCCTGGATGTTATTTTAAGTGTTGACATGGGCAGTTACTAATTGTTGATTTAACATGCTGCAGGGAACCATTGATCAGTAGTTGCCCTGTATGTGGTGACACTCTTGGCAAATCTGATAAACTAAATGATATGATTCATTTGACATTATGTTTTGACGAGGGGACTGGAAACCAGATTATGACTGGAGGGTTCCTCACTGAAAAACAAGCTTCGTATGGGTGAGTTAATAAATAATATCCAACTCCGTAAATGTTGTTTCCAATTTTTGTTTTTGTCATCTCAAAGTGCGGTGAGTCTAAATACTTTCATTGTTATCCTAGCTGGCTTTTTAAAATGAGTGAGTGGGCCCATGTTTCATCATATGATGTTGGTTTGAACTCAGGATCGAGTGCTTCAAGTATCCTGGTATGCACCCCGTACAGTGTTTCACTTCTTCCCTGCTTTGCTTACCTTTGTATTCACTTTTAACTATGATTTTTTTTTTAACTTTAGTGGTTCCTTGCTTTCAGGTGTTTGACCGGACATCGAAGAGGTTGGTGGAAGAAGCGATTAATGGAAAAATTATTCTGTCTATGAGAGCCATTTATCAGTCGAAGATGGGACTCGGCCTTATAGATAAGGGTATGCATTATACTTCTTGGAATTAAAAACTGTGTTATTTCTCTGGTGAATTATCATGTTTTCTCTTTCTTACATGTATATTTGATTTGATGAATTGTAAAGTTGAACTTGCTGCACATCCATACCCCAACCCATGAAATACCTGATACATTAGTAACATATAGTCTTTATGTTCGGTGTTTGTGACGATTTAGCACCTGAAAACTATGACCGTGCAAGGGACTGTGGTCACAGATCCGGTTCATTTAGGGTAACTACAAACATTCCTGGAAGCACCTGACGTCACGACCTCAGGTAGGCCCCGTGAAGCTCTTTGCACAGGCCTTACAGCATGTAGGATATCTGTGAAAAGAAGGTGGAGCTGCATGTGGAAAGATTAGGGTTTTCCATGACTGTGCAAGGAACTGTGGTCACAGATCAGGTTCATTAGGGTACCTACAATCACCCCTGTAAGCACCTAAGGTCACGGTAATTTTTCTATGTCAATCGTAAGCTCTCGACCTCTGGTAGGCCCCATGAAGCTCTTTGCTTAGGCCTTATAGCATGTACAATATTTTTGAATATCGCTGGATGTGGAAAGAATAAGGTTTTGGATGTTTTCATAGGATTTCTAGAAAACAAGATAACATAGATATGTAATATAGAAAGGACTCTTGGTCCAGTAAGATAGCAGTATCCAAGAAATCTCTGAGCTTTACACCTCATGATCTTGTGTTATTGTCATCATTCAGCAAGAAATGACTGTAAACTCTAAATTATAAGTTGTAGTATTTAGCTTTTGGTTTTACTTGTTACAGGTGCAAAAGACCTGCTTAAAAATCTCTCTGAGAAGCAAGGCAGACGAATGAATACTGCTGATTCTGTAAAAGACATTCCACAATTCATCAAATTTTTCCAGGCATGATCTTCATTCTCAGTTAGCAAGGGTTGTTTCTGTAGAATATTAAACTTTGTAGCCAACTCTAATAATGTTATCATCTAAATGGTCGAGCAATGTGTTTACAGGATCAACTCAAAATGGATGATGTCAAGTATCCGTTAGACCATTTTAAGGTAATCTCTTAAATGACTTGGTCTGGAATGAAATAAATGAATCTGCGTATTAATTAAAAGTCAAAATAGAGGTTCAAGCACAAAATTTAGGACGGTAAGCATAAAATGCAGGAGATTAAAGGACACTTATTGAGATAGCAAGGGAACATATACACTTACAAAAGAAATCTTATAAAAAGAAGGTGATTTAGGTCAATAATCAAAACAAATAATTTTATCGTGGATCAGGAGAATTTAGGGTATCCCAAATATAAGTTTTTGATAAAACTACGTGACGATCTCCCGCCATTTATTCCTATTTTATTGATCTAGTAATTTAGATGTTTCTTTTCATAACAGAGCGAACTCTCTTGGTATCAAAATAGAGAGTTTCTATCAACCGCAAGGATGCATGTACCTATTGCTAAAATTTGAGCTACCAAATGATGTTCTTTCTCATAATTTATATGATTTATTTACAGACATTTAATGAATTCTTCATAAGAGAATTGAAGCCTGATGCAAGACCAGTTGCATTCCCTGAACGAGACGATGTCGCTGTATGTGCTGCTGATTGCCGCCTAATGGCATTTGAATCAGTGGAAGATAGTACAAGATTTTGGATCAAGGTAAGTTTCTATGTTGTCCTTGTAGATGCTACAAAAATCTTACTATCAGCTTTGAAGATTCTTAACTTTTAGTTAGATAACTTGCTTGGTTTAGAATAATATTTTGTGGTAAACTGACTTCTGCTGAAGAAGCCACTTCCTTTCCTTGTTTTTCACGTGTTTCTGGTCTGCTGGACACTACAAGTAACTTATTTATGTATACATGTATGTGGGTTAGCATCATGCTTTGTTAATCATATGCTTTTAGCAAATGTCAATTTCAACATGTATGTAAAGAAGCATGGATATAGATTTCTATTTTATTCTTGTTCTCCCAGGTTAAACACAGATGGTCATTAAGATCTTTACTTGAACACATTCTGATATTCATGTAAACAAACTGTCAGTATTTAAAGCTTATGTCGTAATTTTTTTTTCATGTACATGATATCTGTCACTTGGTATATTCAGGGCCGTAAGTTTTCCATCGAGGGTCTTTTGGGAACAGAGGCAACCACCTCTTTTATCAACGGATCATTGGTGATATTTCGACTAGCGCCCCAGGTATTGTTATTGGAGCTGTCTATGATTTGGGTAAATACCAGATGCATTTTTCTACCAAATGAGATTGTGTCTGAGCAACTGCGTTTCCAAATATTTGCAGGATTACCATCGCTTTCACTTTCCAGTCACTGGGAGAGTTGAAAGTTCTGTTCATATTCCTGGATGCTTGTATACGGTACGTCCAAATAGATTTGTTTTCCACTTGAATTCATTGTTTTTCATGTTTTGCTTACATTGAAGCCTGATTCTTATGATGTCTCTGTTTCACTGCTTTTAGGTAAACCCAATAGCTGTAAATAGCAAATACTGTAATGTTTTCACAGAAAACAAGAGGGTTGTGAGCATTATTTCAACTAAAGAATTTGGAAAGGTAAATGAGTTCATCCACGGTATTGATTCTCTATCTCTCATTTTTAGGTAAGAAATAGTATGTGACGTGATGGGTCTAAACAGGTCAAATATGTAGTTTATTTGTTTCATCCACATTAGTTACTGTTAACATAGGGTTACAAGAGAAGTGCTGCCCAAGGCTTGCACACTTTAATAATCTTGAGTGGCCAACAATTTGAACTGTTCCAAACAGCTGTGATTTCTTTTCGCAGTATATCAGTTAATGAAGTCGGCCTAAACGGTATATGTTAACAAGAGAGTGCATCTTAGTGCTGGCACTCAAAGGGTGTATGTAATTAGTGTATTGGCAGGATGGATACCTACTCCTAGTGGAATTTAACTTTGAACCAAACCAATAGAGTTCGTATTTTTTGATGCAAAACGACACAGTTTCGTAGAGAATGAATGCTGTCCAACACAGCCTATAACGGAAAAGATGTAGGTGATATCCAGTCAAGTCGCAGTAATAAAAACACGAATCTTAAGACGGATAGGGCTACTCTTCATTCTTACTAGGAACTGCTTGTTAGCATCTGCTATGTGTTGGATTTCAATTTTTAGCCCGCCTCTAATGAAAAAAACTAATTAAGTATTCTTTCAGGTTGCATTTGTTGCTATTGGGGCAACAATGGTGGGCAGCATCACCTTCTCCAAGGAGGAGGGTGACTTTGTAAAGAAAGGAGATGAGGTGATATGCTTGAACATACTGATTTCTTATTTGCTTGAAGTTACTGGATTCTGACTAGATATCTAAGCTTCTTTGCTCTTTTGTTACAGTTCGGATATTTCTCATTTGGAGGAAGTACTGTCATCTGTGTCTTCGAAAAGGTTAGTATATTGATTTCTACGGTTTTTATAAGATGGGGAAACTCCTTTAATAGGTGGCATTGTTTCATTTCATTCCCTAATAACAAGAAGTAGTTCATACTATTGGTAAATTTCCATGTCCAACATCCATCTTGAATTTGCATGTTCTTGACACTCCCTCAATGTAGTTCTTTAGAAGTAAGAGATACTGTTTTGATCTTTAGTATTTTACTCGTATTCTACATACTTTTCCATCATGCATATACGTCGCTCCTAGGTAAACACAGAGGTGTTTGTGTTTCACGGGTCATGACATGACAGACACCGAGTATATAAGATATCTTAGTTCTAGTAATACCAGCAGTTACCATTTTATATAATACGAGTCTGATGAGGTTACAAGCTTAAAGCCTTCACATAGACCTGCAGTAAGGTATAATAAATCTTGAGTTGTATTTATGATCAAAACGTATCTCCTATGCTTGCTATCCCAGCTGCATGTATGATCATGTCTGGATTTTGCTGAAAGATATCTTTATATGAAATTCTGTGCTTGAATTCAATTATGTAAATGCTAGTTCTTAGGAAGTCCATTTTACTGTTATCTCTTTCCTGTTCTAGCAGCAGAATTATCTTCCTCTTGTTTAATTTTTTACTTATTTTGAGGAATAAGATCCCATAATTGACATCAATACCTGACAATTCTGCAGGATGCAATAAAGATTGATGACGACCTCATTAAAAACAGTGCAAGATCACTTGAAACTTTGGTAACTGTTGGAATGACATTGGGTGTGGCAAGAAACAAGATGGAATCAGCTTGCTAGACAACATAATTCTCCTAACTTGTATATAGAAAAATTATGAAGTGGCCGACTGCATCTAATTACTGGGACTTTCCAGTCATGAAAAGATTGCGCGTACCCTTTTTAACCCAGAAGTTTGTAATTTTTTGTCAATACGCTGCACCGATTCCTGTATGGAAGACGATGAGATGTAAAACATGTGCTTTTACAAATCTGGCGTGTTGAATGCAAAGTAGCTGTTTATAAATAGTGGGTGAGATGTTATTTTTTGTTCTTGCAAATCGGGTTCAAAGTTGCCCAACACTCATTGCTACAGTATGGCAGTATCTCAAATAACTTGCCAGGGCAACTACCAATACAAAAAAGAACAACTCAACAAACAGCACCCAGTGGATGATGTCAAGATCGTCACAATTCTGTTGTTAGCATCTTCAGTTTTGTTATAAATTGAGGAGGATCATCAAGACTAGATGAACCAAGAATAATCTCCCTCCTAAGCTTTTCAGTGAGCTTGTGGCAAACCCGCAGCTCAGCCCGAGTAGCTCCGCCAATAATAAACACGAAGATACGTTTGCCCATCCTTTTAAAATCACTTGATCCATAGCCTGATATTGAGTCACTTGTATAACCATTGCAATATGTACGAGGACGTGCCCAAGAGGGTGCCCGTCTTGTTCTCACTGAATGAGCACCTGAAACTGGACTTGATCTCACTGACGCGCATTCCCGGGTTCCATGGACAGATTGAGCTGGGTCATTCATGCATGCATATTCATTTTTCGGTAATTCCCCTTTGTTAAGCTTTTCAATCAGCTCCTCTATCATGGGGTTGAATCGTGAGAGTGCCCATGTTTCTTCCTCGCCTTTTCTTTCTTTGCGGATAGCATGCTTCTTCTTCTGACTGCCAAAATTGAGAGAGAAACCCCCTTTGGATTTCTTTTCAGTAGCCAAGGTATCATCAAGCAACCGCATATTGTTTACAGCAGTCATGTCATCTGGAGATAATCCTGCCAGCTGCATTAACTTCAGACCTTTCTCACCCTCAAACTTCTTAGGATAAGCGACTGAATATATCATCATTAAACGCAATTTGTTTTCACGGGTTGCATCCTGTTTCGTCCTCAGAAATTTTTTCACTTCACTTGGTCCAGCATCTCCAAATACAAGATCCTGCTCCAGTTGCCCGAAATCTCTAAGTCCCATCTCTTTGATAATTCTGTTGATTTTTCCAGCAATCTCTACATGAAGGGAAAGCTTATCAATTTGCTCACTGTATTGTGGCAAGGCCTGAACCATCTTTTGTAAGTCTCGTGTCGACGGTTGATCAGCGCCACTTCTTGAACCATATTGCGCAACTTTATTTTTTGCTATGAAATTTGCCGTCCTCTCATGCAACCGTTCGCTAGCTTCTGCAATATGGGCATGGCGTAGCTCGAGCCAAACAGGATCATGATCCTCCAAAAGTACATCTTTCTTCTCAGGTTTATCACCTGTTTTGCTTGGCACCTCATAAACATACTTATTCCCATCCATATTCAGCAAGTCATGGCACATTGCATCATATGTCCACTCATGAATCACAGGCGAAATCAGGTCTACAGATCTATCCAGAATAAGCAACTCACATGTTTCAGTCTGTGGAAAATGTTTTAACCTTTCTTTATAATTTGTGAGCTGGTTCCACACTGCAGCAGCAAGCTTCGTCGGAACTAAATCCCGCATTGTCGTCAATGTGAATGCATCAATCTTTGCAGCACGGTAGCGAACAAACGGAAACTCCCTCAACGAAGCAAACACAGTAGCAATGCGATTCGCCATCACATTCACACTAGCATTCACATCTTCCCCGAAAATTTCATCCAGTGCTCTCTCATTATCTGTAACAAAACCCTGACTGTCAATCGACAAGTACTCCAAATTCATCTCTTTCAACGCGCCAATGCGCGCAAGTACTCTCGTATGGCTCTTGATATGAGCACGCAATTCTTCTGGTAAAGATGAACTGAAGAACACAAATGCCTTTCTGTACAAAGGGTGTTTTCCAGACATGTCTGACATAAACTTGGCGACATTCTCTTTTGACGGCTGGATGAAGTAGATAGCATCACTGGTAGGGAATGGCCGTCTTCCCTTGTCAATGTCTTCTGCCAGTGAGACTCCTTGTTCGAAGATATCTGCCATTTTGCAAGAGGATGACATGATTTTAACTGTAAATTTATCCATAATAAGAACCTTGAAAGTTGATTTTGAGTCATTAGTTTTAGTGGATTGAAGCATCTCAAACAGCAACCGATCCCTAGTGATTTGCCTGAAATTTTTGTAGTTTCCGCCATGAGAAGATGAGTCTGAATCAGACATAGACATAGACATGGTGATGGTTTATGGATCTTTGATGAACCAGATGAGATTTTTTTTTTGCAAAATTTAGAGATAATTGAAAATATTGAAGTAGTTCTAGAAATTGTGGAGGTGGACTCCAGCGTTATTGCAAAAGAAGAGAAAAGAAATTGTCAAATTGTTTGGGCAGGAAAAGAAAGATATAACTTAGGAATTAAGTTTACACTAGATTTAGTAGAACTTGTCAAATTCTACTTGGGATAGGTAAACTTAGTGTAGAAGTATTTACCTAGAAATAACCTAATTCTAGATTGAGAAGAAGAAGTTGGGCTTACAGAAGTCGTTTATAAAGCTACTTTTTAACTTAAGTCGAAAAGCCAGAAGTTTGTTTGGAAACACACATTCAGAATGACTTTTAAAAACTGAAAAATTAACTTTCTGTTTCTTGCTGCTGACATTTCTTACTAGGGTGTTTGGATATGCACTCAGAAGTTGTTATTCGACCTTTCAGAAGTCAGTTCGGCAATATTATTTCAGTAAGACACGTAGAAACAAAAGTCGACTTTTTGTGAAGTGCTTTTCCACTTTTGCTTTTGGTATCCAAACGCGCCATAAGTATGTCTTGGACATTTCTATCTACCATCATTCTCTCAATCAATATCATGAACCTAAACCTAAGGATGTCTCTCATATCAATTGCTTCACCTCCAAGACTATTCATTCATTTCCACGAATTTCTTCAGCTTTGAGATTTTAATGAAGTCACAGAAACCACAATTTATTGTAATTGTATTTTATTAAAACAAACAATCTGATTTACTGAATTATTTATTATTGTAGTGTTAAAAACTTACCACGCAAATAGGAATAAGGATTGATTTCTTCTTCGGGTATCCAAATACCTTCTAAAGCTTGTTTGAATACGCATTCAAACAAGCTTATTTTTCTATTTCTGAAAATTAAAATGAAAGTTGAAAAGTCAAAAGTTAGTTTGGGTATAAAGTTTCAAAAAGATTTCAGAAAGATATATAGAAATGAAAAAAAAAAAAAGTAAAGTAAGATAATTTTGCTTCTGATTTTTGTTTCCGGAGAAGGAATCACTTCTGCGACTCGTATCCAAACGCTTAGGTTTACTTGCATTTAGATTTGCAGTGGATTTACAATGATCAGTACTACAAGCCATATCCAACAAAAGGAACCCATTATGCTTTGGGTCTCTGCCAATTTTATGCTAGCAAAAGAAATGCTACAACTCAGCTAAATGACATCAATTTGAATAAAGGACCCAGTTGTGCTTGGAGTCTTTTGGTCAACAAAACTCAATCACAACACTACAAAATTTACCATCTGATTCAAGGTAAAAAGCATAGACTGTCTTTTAGTATTATTTCTCTGTTTTGTCATAGGATCAACAGCCAAGTCCCATTAGTCATCATGCCTCTACCACAGCACATGTTTACACCTCCACGTGCGAAAGCGACATATCAACAATGCGCTGCTAGATATCTTACTGGCTACTTCAACATGGTTCTTCTTACACTCCAACAACAACACACAAACTACAAAGGGTTTCTCAACTGCCAGAATGTGGAAAACAACAACAAACAAACTTACCAACCCGTGACTCAAGTTCAAATTAAAGCCTGTATTTTTTCCCTCCATTTAAACACCTTTAATAATCACCTTACTCCTCTCAGTGAACATTAACCCCTCATCTTTTTTTCCTGCAATATTGAACAATACATCACTATGGCTTCATCTTCAAACACAACCACACCCAGTATTGACAATCTTGTAACTAAGATGAACACTGCTCTCACTATCCCTGAAGATCTCTTTCCTAAAGTTTTCATAAACCCTGAAAATGTCAGAACCAAACAACCTCTAGACTGGAAATGGAGCTTCATTGGAAAACTCTGTAGTAACATTTGCTTTCAAACCTCCAGAGTGAGTAATTTTATCAACAACTACTGGGAACTTCAAAGTAGAGTTGAAATGAAAGTATGGAACAGGAGAAGAAACTACTACATTCTTAGACTCACTCATGAAGAAGATTACTCCACATTGAGAAATGGTGGAACAAGAGGGGTTTTTGACAAACTCATGGTTCTTGTAGGAGTTCCAGTAGGGGGTCCTGACTTGATTCATGAAGAACAATTCTCAAGTGATGATATGGTTACTCATCAAAAGAATCCCAGCACATATTATCCCTGACATCCAGGGCATTCTCAGGCCTATTGGGGTTTTTCAATCTATAAAAAAAGCTTATGCAAGGGACAGGTTTGAGAAAAATCTGGAGGTAGAACTCACAATTGATGTCACCAGAAATCTAAAGTTTGGAATTGAAGCTTTTGAAACCCCAACAACATCCAACTGGATGGAATTTTCCTATGCTCTGAATGGAATAAAATTCTGTAAAGTCTGTAGAGTCCTGGATCATCCAAGCCCCCCTGCCCCACACCACCAAACTCCTCTCAATCTCACTACAACAATCTCCCTACACCTCAGCCAACACCTCCCCAAAAACCCAACAACAAAAACTAGTTCAAGCTGGAAGAAAGGTTATTCACAGGGCATACTCTGATGCTGATGTTGCAGCTGAGTTTGAAATCAAGATGAAAGCTGCTAAAAAATTGGAGCTAGAAAAAGCAATTGCTGATATTGCTTCCTCTTCAAAAGATCCTGTCATTTTTGGAGCTCAACTATCCACTAATGTGGAATATGATTCCCCTCACCCAGATGTTATAGCCTGCCAAATAAGAAACAGGAAGTTGGAACTCTCCAAGAAAATTGTAGGCAACTACAAGAAAAACCTAGCTACCAAAGATGAAAGCTGCTGCAAAAGCCAAAAATGCTGGAACTTCAACAAATGCTCACACTCAAGATATGAATCCTGATGACATCTTTCCTACTTCTTCTCCACCTAAACATTTCCCTTTTAACATACTCCTAACTCTTGCTCAGATTAAGGAGAGAATGGAGGCTAAAATGGCTAAAAAGAAGAAGGAAGCATGGAAGGCCAAAAAGAAAGCTCATGTCTTTGAGAAGACTAGTTCTCCTACTCCAATGGCCAATATGGTGGAACCTAAAAGATAGAAACCTTTCCCTGCTGAGGATGACATGGTCACCAACTCAATGAACTCTGATTGTCTCAAAATATTCAAAGACCAAGCTTTGGGCATTCCTCTAAGTATCCTAATGTATCCTATTTCTGGAAATTCCTTACCACTTTGGCATGGAATCGTCAAGGTTTGGGCACAAAGGATCCTAAAAAATATCTTAATGATATGTTGAATAAACTCAACCCTGATATCATTTTCATCTCTGAAACCAAACAGAAACAAGAAAAGCTCAAGAAAACCATGAAAGATGTTAATGTCCAAAACTACTAGTTTGTAAATCCAGAAGGTGTTAGTGGCACTGCTGGTGGCTTAGCATTGATATGGAAAAGCAACATTGATATTGAGATTCTTGACTTCTCCTTAAACCATATCAATGCAATAGTCAAGCCTACCAATGGCACACCTTGGTTATACACTGGTTACTATGGTAGTCCTTATGACACCAAAAGTAAAATAGATGCTTGGAAAATTCTGGAAAAAACAGCTGTCAACAATGCTCTGCCTTGGCTGGTTATTGGAGATCTCAATATCATTCTTCATGATACTGGTAAATTCAAGTACTAATGAAGCTCGATCTTTGGCAACAAAATCCTTGAACTGGATTTAGTTGATTTGGGCACCACTGGTTGTCCCTTCACTTGGTCTAAGAAAAGAACCGGTCATTCTCTCACTGAAAAAAGATTGGATAGAGGACTAGCTACTGAAAGCTGGCTCCTCTTATATCTGTAGGATCGAATTATCGCAACACCAACGCCCTTGTGAAATCCATAAACGATACATTGCGAAGACATCACAGATAAGTAATATAAATGACACAACGAATGACGATAGCCTGAACACGAGAAAGATGTGAAGACCTAGCGAGATTTAGGAGTGTTGCGAGATTTAGTATTTGTACACTTGCGATAATGTCGCAAGCCAGATCCGAAAATAAAGGACAGCTTAGCTATCATCCACTATGTAATGCCCTATATAAAGAGCCGAACATGCTTAAGAGAGGGGAGATCTTTTTCAAGTGAGGAGCAAGTTATTAAGAGAGAGAAAGTTTAGAGCGGTTGTAAAGTCCTTTGCTTATTTTCCTTTCCACCTTGTAATTTTAGTGAGTTTTAATTAATAAAGAATATAATTATTCATCTTAAAATGACTTAATTGTGTGAATTCTAGTGAGGGGTGTAGTGTGGGATTTCCTGCTACTACATATGGCGCTAGAAACATGGACTGGAGATTAAAGATTGGAGATTGTTGTTAAAATTGTTCAAATTAAGAAGATGATTGATAAATTGGTTAAAGTAGAGAAAATCAAAATCAAGGAACGTAATAGAAAGTTGGAATGTAGTTTGATTACAAAAACAATGATTAATGAATTTCATGAAAATATCAAAGGGAGAATACATAAACGAGATTTTGAAGGAAAGAAAATCGTAACAACGGAGAAAGCGTCACCTATGAAAGAGTGGTAAAAACAGAAGATTACATTCACAGCAGCAGAGATATCAAGAGAAAACTTAAACCACACATCTCCTTTGGTAATCACAGTAACCACACAGAAATAAAAAGAAAAATCAGCAAAAATTATGGAAGAATGGGCGGTAAACAAAACTCTAGTTGATACGGGGAGTTCGGCGAATATAATCTTTTACCATGCATACAGAGGAATGGGATACAAAGATGAAGAGATGTATCCTTCAACTTATCATATTCATGGCTTTGGCAAATTTATAACAAAACCAAAAGGAGAAATAGAGGTGCGAATTTTGCTAATAGAGATTGAAACACAAACGACATTATGCGTAGTGGATATGGAATCACCATACAAAATGTTGTTGGGAAGGCCATGGATTCATGCGATTAAAGCTGTAGCATCAACATTACATCAATGCATCAAATTTCCTATGCCAAGTGGGATTGGAGAAATTAGAGGGGAAACCGATAAAGCGAAATTATGCTATCAAATTGAAGTAAAACAATATGAAGGACGTACAAAGAAGCGAAAAGATCGCAGAAAATTGGCGAAGGAAGCAAAGAAAGAAGAGGAATTTAGAGCTTATATGATAAGAGCAGAGGAAGGAAAAGGAATATACAATGAAATTTTGGAAGAAGGAACTGAGCTTGCGAAAGAGATAAAAGAACCTACACCTATGGGAGAACCTAAGGCCAGCTACACTGCAGCAGAACCAACGAAGGAAGTGAATGTTGGGACCGAAGAAGAACCAAAAATACTAAAAATTGGGACCAAGATGGAAGCAGATGAAGAAGAAAAAACTATTGGTCTATTGCGAGAATTTAAGGATATTTTCGCATGGAACATGGATGAGGTGTCTGGAATAGACCCATCTGTGGCATGTCACAGATTGGAAATTGACAAAAATGTAAGGACATTCAAACAAAGAATCAGAAAAATCGCGACAACGTATCATCCTCAAATAGAAGAAGAGTTGCGTAGAAGATGCTTGATGCGGGGATTATAATACAAGCAAAATATCGAGTGGATAGCAAATATGGTCGTAGTTCCAAAGAAGAAGAAAGGGATAAGAATTTGTATAGATTTTACTGATCTAAATAAAGCTTGTCCGAAGGATAGTTTTTCCGTTACGGATATTCCACAAATGGTCGAATCGGCGGGAAATGAAAGAATATCTTCTCTAGACGGATATAAAGGGTACAATCAAATTCCTCTCATTGAAGAAGATCAGAGCATCTTGCTTTTTTTCGCTCCAAGACGGTTATATTGTTACACAAAAATTCCATTTGGTTTGCGAAATCTTTGGAGCAACACACCAAAGGATGGTAGAAAAGGTGTTTGCGAAGTGGATACACAAAACATTAGAA
Organism: Papaver armeniacum; assembly: GCA_023531295.1. Lineage (NCBI taxonomy): Eukaryota > Viridiplantae > Streptophyta > Magnoliopsida > Ranunculales > Papaveraceae > Papaver > Papaver armeniacum. The sequence goes on from JAJJWW010005494.1 coordinate 127,250, forward strand.
GTATATGTAGATGATATGTTAATAAAAAGTAAAGAAGCAGAAAATCATGTCCAAGATCTGAGGGAAATTTTTAAACAAATGAGACATTTTAACATCAAGGTAAATCCAGAAAAATGTATTTTTGGGGTTGCATCGGGGGAAAATTTTTAGGTTACATCGTATCAAAAGAAGGAATACAAGTTGATCCAGAGAAAGTACAAGCAGTTCGCGACATGCCAACACCGGCGACGGTAAAAGATGTACAAAAGTTAAATGGACTCTTAGCTTCGTTGGGAAGGTTCATTTCGCGATCATCAGATAAGTGTAAACATTTTTTCAATATACTCAAAAAGGGTGCGAAGTTTAGATGGACAGACGCTTGCGAGAAAGCTTTTCAAGGAATAAAAGAACATCTGACGAATATATCCATTTCGCAAAAGGCAGAACCGGAAGAAGTATTATTAATCTATCTTGCGACAACTTCGCATGCATTAAGTGTTGTGTTATTGCGAGTAGATGCAGGAGTTGAAAAACCAATCTATTACATCAGCAAAACATTCAATGCAACAGAGAAAAATTATTCAAAGATTGAAAAACTAATTTTGGCATTAGTTTATGCAGCATTTAAACTTCGAATAAACTTTCAGGCACATGAAATAAAGTGCGACAAAAATACCAATCGAGTCAAGTAATGAAGAATTCAAAAAGATCAGCGAGTCGAGAGATGGAATGCAAGATAGGACATTTTAAAATCAAATATGAAATACTATCTTCACCAAAATCGCAAGTTGTTGCAGACTTCTTAGCGAAATTTCCTTTAGAAGATGATGAAGCAAAGTGGAAGAAATGATGGATATAGAAGATGAACATGGGAATCCAAGAGATCTGTTAATGAGATCCAAATAGATGGGAAATATTGGTGGATGGATCATCAAATGGGGAAGGTAATGGAGTTAGAATTGTTTTGATTTCGCCAGAGGGCAACAAAATGGCTTTTTCCTTCAGATTGGAGTTTGCATCCACCAATAATGAGACAGAATACGAGGCTGTGATACATGCCCTGAAATTCGCAATAGAAATGAAGTTGGAAAATGTAAGAATCACAAGCGATTCGCAACTAGTCATTTGTCAAATAAAAGGAGAATACACTACAAATGAATCATCCATGAAGAAATACAAAAAAGTTGTTGAGGAATTATCAGCAAGAATCCCAAAAATTAAATGGAGACACATATCAAGAAAAGATAAATGACTCGCGAGATGCTTTTGCTTTTATCTCAAGTATGATGACAGACCATTGCGAGATGCATAAAGATACAAACACTTTTATCACCAATAATCAATAAAGAAGAAGAAGAAGAGGTAGATGTAATGATAATAGAAGATGGAGAAAAAATACCTAGTATTGAAGATTGGAGAGCAGAACTTCATGCATACCTGAAAAGAGGAGAAACATCAAGAAATAGATTGGAGGCACACAAATTAAAAAGACGTGCAACAAATTATGAACTAAGGGATGGGGTATTGTACAGGAGATCCTTTAATGGACCTTCACTCAGATGTTTAACACGAAAAGAAGGAGAAGAAGTACTAAAAATGTTACATAGTGGGGATGCTGGAAATCACAGCGGTGGAAGATCTTTGGCATACAAAGCGAAGATGCAAGGTTATTATTGGCCATTTATGCACGAGGATGCGAAACAAATATCAAGGCGTTGTGAAGATTGCCAAAGGCACGGAAAGAAAATACATGCACCAGGAGCACCATTAACATCTTCAACAAGTGTATGGCCTTTTGGAAAATAGGGTTTAGATATTGTGGGACCATTCTTACCAGGAACGGGGCAGAGAATATATCTGATTGTCGCTACAGACTATTTCACAAAATGGGCTGAAGTAAAGGCAGTACAACACATTCGCGACAAAGATATTTTTGAACGCGCAATTGGGGGATAGAAAAAGTAATTGGGGGATATAGATTACTTCTCCCAACCCATGGTGTCTGATAAGGGGTGATTTTTGGGTATGAAAATACTAAAATACCCTTTGGTTAATTAAAAAACATTATGAAAATACCATAATACCCTCTCTACTAAAACAATAAAATCAAAAAACCAAAACATATATCCCCCATTTCATTAATTGATCAAGACCGTTAGGTTTAGTTTTTGAAAAAAAAAAAATCAGTGTTCTTCATCGTTCTTCGTCGATTAATCGTCGATTCAAAAATTTCTTCGTCGATTAACCAACCCGAATCATTAACAATGCCTCCACGAAAGAAACCAAATGCCCAATCCAACTCAACATCATCGATTGCTCAACAAAAACAGGCGGAAAGACTTGCTAAGATTGCTCAAGAGCAAGAACACGAAGAAGCAACGTTATCTGACGATCAACTACACAAATATATGGCTTCTGTGAGAAGGTAAGTCATTTAAAACTACTTTTTAGGTGTTTAAATCGATCTATGGCAATGGGTTCAGGTTAGAATCGCGAACCCTAACTCAAACAGTTGAGTTTCAGAGAGTACCGGCATTGAAATTTATATGAATACAGTGCCGGTTTATGAGTTCCGGCATTGAATCTAGGATGCATACAGTGCCGGTTTACAACCCCAGAATAACCAGAGACTGAATTTTCACTACCGGCATTCAATCTAGGATGAATACAGTGCCGGTTTTGTAGTACCGGCACTGTTTGATAATAATTCGTGTGTGCCGGTAGTAGACTAAAAACATACAGAAGAGTTTATGAATTTGCCACCAGTACCGGCATTGTTTTTTGGATTCATTCCATGCCGGTGTTAAGTACCGGCATTCGTTTCTAATATTTCGAGCATGCCGGTAGTACTCTTAAAACATACAGGAGAGTGTATGAATTTGTCACTAGTACCGGCATAGATTTTTGGTTTCTTTACATGCCGGTTATTTGTACCGGCGTTGTTTTTAAATAATTAGAGAATGCCGGTAGTGGACTTAAAACATACAGGAACATTGTCAACAATGCCGGCATAGATTTTAGGTTTCATTTGTATGCCGGTAGGTGGTAACGGCACTATCGACAGATCAATGTGTCTGCCTTCGGAACATTGTACCGGCGTTGTCTAGTTTAAAGTATTCAATGCCGGTACTAAAACTGAAGTTGAGTTGTCTTATATTCATTGCTTTCCGTGTGCTTACGATATAGGTCAAAAGCAAAGGAAGCCAACAAAAGAAAAAATAAAGATGTTGTCACTAAGAGAAGAAGGAGGGACGGTCTTGATACTCCTCAGTCTACCGCCTCCTCGAGGGAAAGAAGAAGGTCGTAAGATTCGTTTGGGGGCTGGTACAAGAGGGATAATTTGGGAGAGTGGTGGTGACCGTAGTCGACTTGCAATCCGTGAGCACAATGAGCAAGATGAGCAAGATGAAGAGGAAAGTCAATTAGCAAGCCAAAGCGAAGTTGGTGGCCCAAGTCAACAACCAACTCAAGACAATGGCAAGAAGGGGAAGGGCAACGTCAAAGTGAAAGTTAAGGGTTCTCACCTTCCTCACATTGATGACATGATTCGACCTTGATCGTGGTAGAATTTGGGGCGAAGCTCGGAACCGAAAATACTATTTGGATACAAGGACTCGTGGGCTCGTACTATCTATCAAACCTATGTAAGCATTTTCTATCTTGTACATATGTATTGTTGTGTATTTATGTAAAATCTCTTAATTGTATTGTCTCTCCTAATTGTAGGATCATAAGAAGGCTGTGCGTGTTTGCCGAAACCAAGCCGCGGATGGTTGGGACTTGTCCGAGGAATGTGAAGAGGTCCAAAGAATAGTAAAGGATTCTGGTCTATATGCTTTGGTTGAAAATTATGTGAAGCCTGATTCATTCTTGTCAATTGCTTCGTCGAAAGGTATCATGGTGAAACCGATACCATGCACTTCCCTTTTGGGAGATGACCTTCATCCTGAAGATGCTCGAGAACATTCTAGGCTTGAATGTTATCGGCAAATCAATTGCGAAGGAGTTGAGTCTCTAGACCTAGAATGGTCGAAGTTGCACGGTCGACTAACAATCTATTTGGTTGGGACTACAAAACTTCTGTGGAGAGCTTTTATGAATCCACGTATAGTAAGACAAAGACAATCAAGTTGATTATTTGCTTAAGAAGAATTTTGAAAAGACAAAGAAAAGAAGTTTGGAGGATGGATGGGACCCTAAACAAATTCGTTATACTGCCGCTGCTTACCTGTTGTACATCTTGGGAACTAGGGTATTCCCTGACACCAATGGCAACAAGGTTAGTGCGAACTACCTTCAGTACTTGGATCCGTTGGAAGATGTCTATGGATATTCTTGGGGCACCGCGGTAATGGCACATTTGATGATGGAGATGAGAAGGGCCTCTAAGGCTAAAACCAACCAATTTGTCCGGAATTTCACTCTACTGCAGGTAAATTTGTTCTTAAACTTATGTTATTGTGTATATTGTTCATATGTACTCTTATCGTGAACTTAGAAACAAAACTTATTGCTTCACATTGGAATAGGTGTGGGATTATGTACACTTCCCAACCTTGTTCAAGGCCTACCCCTCCTTGAAGATCATAGATCTTCCAGAACCCGATACGCCTCTAGCTAAGAGATACGAGTTCAACAGTACTCCAAAGCCCGGTAACATGGGTCGACTGATCGATATGAGATTGGCTTTGGACGCAATGAGTACCAAAGATGTTGTGTTCGACCCTTACAAGGAGGCTAGAGGAAACCGGCAGGTTTTGAGGTTTGGTAACGTTGCATTTTACCATGGGCCGTTGTTCCACCCAAAAGGATACGTTATGGCTAATCCTACGCGTGTGATGCGTCAACTTGGATATAAGCAATTAGCATTTTTCCAGACGGCCTCTTTTCAATGTTTTGATCTCGACCTTTCTCGGTGTTATTCAAATCCAAATCGGTTGCATGTAGAGTATGTTCGAAACCAGGAGCCAACAGATTGGAGGGATAGGGAACCATGTCGTTTGGTAGATTTTAGTCAGTGGGAAAAGTTGGAGATTGCTGAAAACGGTGATGAAGTTGATGCCGATTACATGGAAGAGTACCTGGAATGGTCACATCCTTATGTCGTCCGCCCGGATGACGTCCAAGTTCCTCCCGGAAAAACCCTCCAGTTCCAACTCCATGGGCACCCCCTACGATGACCCAACTAAATAACACCGTTGGATTGCTTGTAAGTATTGTTAATTGCTTCGTCGTTTAATATACACATAATCATATATGTATACTAATTATGTGTTTGTTATATTAAACTAGCGGCGTCGGCTTGGCAAGTTAAAGAAGATGTTGGGTTGCAAATACCGGGAAGGAGAGGTACTTGTCCCTTGAAGAAATGAAGGAATTCGAGCAAAAGCTTGATAGAATTGAAGCAACCGACCCTAGTTCAAAAGCTTTGTTCGGGAAACTAAGAAGAAACCTGCCCAAAAGAAGCAAAAGACCCAGTGATTTAACTCTTTAGTTGTGTTTTTTTTTTGGATCGTGGTTGTCACGTCTTGAACAATTCCAAACTTGTTTTCGTTTGTACCTCGTGTTAAACTCTTTAGTTGTTTGGTTTGCTTTTGGTTTAGGATACCTGGATTAAGAACATTTGATAGCAAAATCAAGTTGGTTGGTTTATGTTGAGCGTGTTATCCTTGCAAGATTTATTTGTGACTATTTCCGGCATAGATAAATTAGGATAACAAAGCCGGATTTTGGGACCGGCATTGTTTAATATTTAAACATCAATGCCGGTTCTGATAACCGGCGTTGAAAGTATTTATAAAACCATCGGGGACAAGAATACCAAAAATTCAATGTTCTGTATAGATATTCGATGGTACCGGCACAGTAGTATTTTTCGACATCTATCTTAGGTTTTTCGATAATTTGAAAATTTTCATAGTTTTGAAAACAAGCCTTTGTAAAATTGAATACTTCCATGCCGAGTACACTTGCTTGTTTTGAATAAAAATTCATTTTGAATGCTCTTCTATTTTATTCTAATAATTAATCTATTACATTGGATTTGAATCTTTTAATTAAAACATGCTAAAGATAATCTACTTCCATCCCTTTTCAACAATTACGGAACCTTTGAGCCTTTCTCGAACCTCTTGAAGACATCGTCGGGAGTGGGGTGTCAAGGATCAACTTCATTGGTTCTTCTTCTCTTTCAACATATTCCTTTCCCTTCATATAACACCCATCACACCCATCGATTGGCTTGCATTGGCCCTTGTGGTTTTCTCTTGACTCTGCGCTAGTTGAACACTCTGTCAAACCATTGAAACTCATCGCACTTTGGGTGATTCAAACACCTTAGAAACATTCTTCCATTTTCAGCATCATCAGTTTTTGCAATCCAAAACCGGCGTGTCCCATCACAGCTTCTACACTTTGAATAAATAAAAGGACAGTCCATGGCTAGATGAGAAGGCGACTTGCAAATTTGACACTTGCAATGATGACTCTGTAAGAGAAGATTATATTAGTCGTGGGTCATAGTAGTGAAGATCATATTGTTAGTAAATCTACTTACTTTGCAAATAGAGGAAGATGATGAATCCCCCATCCTTTGTGAAGCTTTAACCGTGCTTGCTTTCTTGAGAGAATGATTTTTGTTATTTGGTTCTTTGGTTTGTGTATAATTTTCCAAAGGAATGGGGTATTATATAGAGATGAATCTCCAACGGTCTTATTTTTCAAAAAACTAGCCGTTTTTTTTTTTTTTGAATTCATCAACTACCGGCATAGACTTTGTTATAGATTGAATGCCGGTTGCATCTACAAGCGTTTGAAGTGTTTTAAAACCATGCCGGTATAGGTTGCATATTTGTCGCAATCTCTGTTAAAATTTTTCCTATTACCGGCATTGTAAGCTTATCAGATACAATGCCGGTTGTATTTACCGGCGTTGTATTTCACAGTTACGACAATGCCGGAAGTTATGTAATTTCAAAAAAACTATCCGTTGAGGTTTTCTCTATATAAAGAGAGCTAATTCTTGGACCCAAATAGCAAAAAACTCGCGTTCTTATATATCTCCTCGAGAATCTTAACTTAAGAAACCCTAAACCCTAGAATAGTCATCTATAAATAGCTTATTATAGAACCTAATCCCACATACAACAAATGGCATCGTTTGACTCGGAGGAAGATTTAGCAATCACCCAAGCATGGTACTCGAAACTCGTCCTTCAACTATAGATAGCAGCACGCGGGATTCCATGTGGTTGAAGATTTTTAGGAAGTTTGTTCACGATTACGGTAACCGAAAGGAAGAAGCGCTCAACAAATCGAGCAACGACACGACATCATCCTAAATCTTTGTGGTTGAGTATCTAAAAATGAAGTACCGGATCGATAACGCTCATCACAATAGGTTGTCCCCCAACAACTCGTAAGTATCTTTATGAATAATTCGGCACAATCTACTATTTTTCAATTTTTATGTAACCAACAAAGTTTGTGTGTTGTTTTTGTAGCATGAAGCCGTGAAAACGCGTTACTTACGGGGAAAAGGGAGAACCATTCATGTTTGAAGCCAACGTGAACCATATTGTAACCAAAGTCACTGAGTACCACCAGTTGGGGGAATCGGAAACGGATTCTTCTTAAGAAGATTGATAGTTTAGTGTAATTTGCTTAGGTTTTTAGGGTATCCAGTTAGGTATTTCGTAAGGTTTTGTGGGTATACCTCTATGTAATCCCTCACGAGACTATAACTCGTCCACTTGGGCCACCAAGTGGTTTAAAGGCTTGATGCACGTGCTAAGTGCATTCGTTGTTCCGTCGACAAGGATTACGTTCGAAATAAATTATAGTTCCGGCTTAGTATGTAAACATATTTCAATTGCCTAATGATTTCGGCTTAGTATGTAGTATATTAATCTATGCCGGTACCTAGTGCCGGCATTTACGATAAGTTTATACCAATGCCGGAATGTTCAAAAATCAGTGCACAACGGCTATTTTTTGAACCATAAACCGGCTTTAGAGGGCCGGCATTGATTGTAGGTCTTGACAATGCCGGCACTAAATAGCCGTTGTGCAATCATCTATATAATGCAATGGATTCACCCATTGCACTTGATACCTCAATGGAAAATACTTCATCAACTACCGATTCCATCATTGCCATGGAAAAAGAAAAACTCAAGAAGAACAAACTATCCACTCCGTTGGGAAATCAATTATCAACCACCAACTCGGTTTCCCTTATACTAGAAAAACTTAAAAGGAAGGAGAAACCACCAAGTCAATTGCCGCAATGGAAGAAGAGATACTTAAGAGACAAAGAGAAGAAGAAGAGGAAGCAAAGCTTGAACATTATCGCAAAGAAGCTAAAGAAATCCTTAAACGCCAAAAACAATCTAAGATAGAAGCGGATGTCGAGGAAGAAACCGAGTGGATTAAAAATTACTACATAGTATCCGATTTCCAGGAAGATCACCGCCCTTCGAATCTTTTTTGGGGTTTTGTTAGGACTGGTCCTTACAAGAATAACTACTTGGAAGGTAAGAAAGGCCGAATGGATTACGGTGATCTCTATGTACAAAATCGAACAATTGCACTCATAAAGTTATGTCGCAAATACAACGAGTTTCTTGCAAGATACGAGAGGGAATAGGTTTCAAGCTCGGGACGCATATACCAAATGGAGAAAAGAGCCTTTTAGGCATTTCGAAGTCTTATGCTTATTGAATCTCGTTCCAAGAAATGATGTTAGTTGCAATTGGTTTGAGTTAATGTTTTTAAGTTTATTTCCTAAAGTTTATGTGGTCTATGTTATTTATTTCATCAATTTTCTTTCCTTATCCGACATCGAAAAATAAACCAAATACTATACCGTTACATGTGCCTCCGTTTAATTCTGCTCACCAAATACTTATTGTCATAATACCGGCATTAAAATGTTCCATTTGTCAATGCCTAAGCATCTTTGATGATTATAAACACGTGTTATGTGGCAGTTACAAAACTCATTCATTCCACTTATTTGACGGTTACAAACTAATTTATCCCACTTATTTGGCGGTTACAAAATCCTTAATACCAGTTTATGCGTCAGTTACACACTCCTTCATTCTATTTAAGGGACGGTTTTAGAAAGGAAATCATTCATTCTCCATTTTTATAGAAAGGAAATCATTCATTCTCAAACCCAATGGGTCGTCGCAAACCCGGTGAAAAACCAATACCCAATCCTGAAGAAACTGTTGATGATGGTGGTAAATCGAAATCAAAAGCGCAACAAGTGCCTGAAGAGTCTGATGGTGAGGTGGAAATAACAAATTTGATGCGGTAAGTGATGTATATGTTGAATTGAATTTTTTTACTTTTAGGGTTTAGCCCATAGTAGAAAACACAAAGTGAAACTTGGTTGTTTAGTCTTTGAAAATCAAATTGAAATTCAGTTGCATGTTTGATTGGCGGTAGAATACAATTTGAAAATCATGCTGAATATATGTCCCGAATCCAGATTTTATTGCATGCCTTTACTAAGCATACACATTTAATTGAATACCATGCCGGTTTTACATACCGGCTTTGTTTGTTTCATAAATACTATGCCGTTTTCTGTGTTAAAATCTCTGTACTAAAATCCCACAGTACCGGCATTGAAGCTTACTTCTTAACAATGCCGGTTTTAAGTGCCGGCGTTGTCGTTATGTTAACTTACTATGCCGGTGTTCTGTTGAAAAAAATGTTCATTCTCCGTCTAAAATTCAAAGACAACCGGCATCATATATTAATTGATTAGAATGCCGGCACCTATCTTAGGAACTCTGTTAAGTTCGATTTCTATGCCGGTTGTCATTATATAACTCAGTTTACATATTGTCACATAGGTCTAGAGCACCACAAAAGAGCAAAGGAAAAGGCAAAGCTGTTTTAGAAGCAAAACGTAAGTCTTCTCGACATAGCCGTCCTGATCCGGCTACTGCTAAGGTCACAATTCGGGATCAACCTATAAGCTACCCAACCAGCAGTGATGATGATGATGAGTGGGAAACATATCCTGTACACGAACGAGCGGGTGGCTCATCCTCACAAGCAGGTGGCTTAGGACAGACCGATGTCGGAGTAGAAGCCCCTAAGATCAGTGTAAAGGCACCCCCATCCCACTTTCCTGATAAGTATGACATGATTCCAGACCGCGATGATGGCAAACATTGGGGTGAACCGATAAACCCGCAACTCTTATTTGCCTACAAATACTCTTGGGCTCATGGATATATCAAACTTATGTAAGACGTTTGCATCTTGTTATTATATTATTTATCCGTGATCAAGTGAATGTAATTTACTTGCCGTGTTTTTATAGGACCACAAGAATGCCTTCCGTGTTAGCCGCCATCAACAATCGGATGTATGGCCTTTGAAGCTTGAGTGTGACGTTGTTAAAGCCGTAGTCAAAGCATCCGGGTTGTATCCTGCGATAAAAAATTATGTGGCCACCGATACCGTCACGGCAAAAGCGCTTTTTGGAGAGGTTTTATGGTGAAACTGATACCATGCATTTTCCTTTTGGCGAGATGACCATCATCCCTGAAGATGTCCAAAGGATAATAGGTCTTGAGGTTCTCGGGAAACCCGTTAAAGTAGGAGATAACTCTAAGGACTTGGAATGGGACAAGATCTATGAGCCGACTAAAAAGTTGTTTGGATGGGACAAGGAAACCACTTTGGCAAATATGTACAAGACTAGTCGTTCCCAGACAAAGACTATCACATTCGTCAAACTCGTTGAATTGTTTGGGAACACGAAGAACAAGGAATTGAATCCCGAACAAGTCCAGCAAACTGCCGCGGCTTATATGTTGTTCATCTTGGGCACAGCTATATTCCCTGACGCCAATGGTAATAGGGTGCATATGAACAACCTACAATACTTGGATCCTTTGGAAAAGGTTCATGAGTATTCATGGGGCACTGCTTTCTTGGCACATTTTTTGGCAGAAATGCGTCGAGCATCTAAGGCGAACGCCCGTCAATTTAATGGGAATTTCACTGTACTCCAGGTATAGTCAACTACTTTTTTTTTGATTGTTGTGATTAAATTTGTTAGTTTCCAATTATTAATTTTCTTATACATATCATTGGAACGATCTTTCATTGGCGTAGGTGTGGGCTTATGAACACTTCAAAAAATTGTTCAAACAGTACAAAGGATTGAAGATTTTCACTGAATATCAAGAGAATAGGCCTCTAGGTCAGAAATACTTCTTCGACAATACCCCAAGGCCCAATAACAAAAAACGGTTATTAGCAATGAGATTGGCTTTGGACTCGGTGGAGGTCCAAGATGTAGTGTTTGATCCATATAGGAATGCCAGAGGAGTTCACTTTCAACGGCGTGACAATGTTTCATTTTACAACGGACCGTTATTTCATCCAAAAGGATTTGTTATGCACAACCCTCGCCGTGTAATGCGCCAACTTGGGTACAAGCAGAAAGATCTCACGGATACATCTTATCAGAAATTCTCTCATGACTTTCCTCAATGCCAATCAAGTGAGAACCATACTCTCGTGGTTTACGACCCAAAACCTATTCTTGCACATTGGAGTGAAAGGGAAGAAAAAGGACTTGTGTTGGATAGGGCTGATTGGGAATACCGAGAACAGTTTGAGACTGAACCAACCTTCCTAAGAGGCCATCGGAAGTTCACGCATCCTTATGTTGTACGCCCGGATATAGTAGTTGTTCCTCCACCACCAGCACATGCCTCCACAACTCCGGAAACTGTACCCGCACTTGTACAGCTCGTTACGTTGTTGGTACGTACGTCTTGTTCATTACCATTATTTTAATCTATGTCTATGAACTTATACAATCGAACATACTAAGTACATGTTTAAAATTTCCTTAACAGCGTCGGCGGATTGGAAATTTGACAAAGTTCTTTAAGAAAAAGAACACGAAAGGAGAGGTCTTGACCCGAAAAGAAATGCGAACGTCGAGCAAAAGATGGACAAAATTGAAGATCCGAAGGCAAAAGACTTGTGGGGCGAAAGGAAGAAGAGGGTACAAAAGAAGCCAAGAACCGAGTGATCGTGTGTTTATTCTATAGTATTAGTTTGGTTTATGTTTGTTTGTGAGTCTTGAACAATGTGTTTGCTTGATTTGTTTTCGGTTTGGAACCACAAAACTTAGGAGTTTGTTCTTTTATACATTCTAGTATTTTTATTATATTTTTTATGTTGTTAAATTTGTGTCAAATCCCTAAATTTCGAGTTTTTTTCATACCCGGCATGCTCGAGAACAGTAAACACAATGCCGGTTCTCTAAATGATGAGTTCCGGCATTTATTTGTGTTTGGATACTATGCCGGTATCCGTAATCTCCATGATAAATACGATTTTGATGAGAAAACCGCACACGATCGAGGTTAATGTCAATGCCGGAAAGGTCGCTGAATTCTCTGGAAGTTTTTTCATCATATCCGGCATTGTTTCAAACAAGATTCTACGCCCGGTACACTGTTCGGGAGTAGACAATATAAAACACAACTATGCCGACACTTGGCATCAAAATATGATTTAATGTTTACAATTCACACTTCCAAAAAAAAAAAAAAGAAAATTTTACGTACTAGTGAACAACATACATCAAAATTATTCATCGTCGCTTCCACACGTATGAAGTTGCATCTTCTCCTGCGGGAGAGGTTTTTTTGATAAGGCCAACGCATCCCAAAATTGGTGATTCTCCTCATACAATGCCATCCATCCCTTCCGGATATTGGGATCTAGAGCCTTGTTTACCATCATCCCACAAACAGGTGGCAATGGACAATTTTCTTTAAGTTTTAGAATAACGAAATGATTACCGTTCACGAACGCCAAAACAACTCTTCTCTTCTTAAGGGATCCTTCGCATTTTTGCCACTTTGGGGTAAATGTACATTCTACGGTGGGGGGTAAAATAATGAACAACACATCTAAATGTATCCGCCACCAGATGCCCACAAAGCGGCATTCTCATCCAATATTCAGAGGGAAGAAAGTTCATCTGTTGTTCGGGCCCCAATGCTTGAGCATGCATATCATCAAACCCTCGCCTTCACCAAGAAATTGCTCATAAAAGCTCCTCTTGTTCACAAGTTGTTCGGACATCCTCGTTCTAGCATATTTGCATGGTGTCATACCTCTACTAACCGCCGTGTCAAAGATTCCTAATTGTTCAGTCACAGCATGATAGCCACAATTTCCATCTCCGTCGACATCATCCGTATATAAAATATACTCGCGAATAACCTCGGGAAGTTGGTCTATGTAAGACTGTATCTTGGTATGATAACTTCTAATTGTCCTACCTGTTCTGGGATCCTTATACATCTTCATATTACCCTTTTGTAACAATAATATATCCAAACCATCCTCTGCAATCTCTACACTTGCAATGTCTTCGATATGTGATGGGAGTCCGTACTTCCTTGGCCTACCCCTTCTCCTTCGAACTAAAACTACGTCAACTTTGCTATCACTTTGGTTTGTCACCTCCGCTAGATCGACTATGGGTATGGCTTCGAATGGTCACCTTGTTGTTCTTTGTCACTAGATGATGTTACCTTTGGCGGCCTACCCCTTTTCCTTGGAACCTCCGCTAGATCGTCTATGGGTATGGCTTCGGAATGGTCACCTTGTTGTTCTTTGTCACTAGATGATGTTACCTTTGGCGGCCTACCCCTTTTCCTTGGAACCTCCGCTAGATCGGCTATGGGTATGGCTTCGGAATGGTCACCTTGTTGTTCTTTGTCACTAGATGATGTTACCTTTGGCGGCCTACCCCTTTTCCTTGGAACCTCCGCTAGATCGACTATGGGTATGGCTTCGGAATGGTCACCTTGTTGTTCTTTGTCACTGGATGATGTTACCTTTGGCGGCCTACCCCTTTTCCTTGGAACCTCCGCTAGATCGACTATGGGTATGGATTCGGAATGTTCACCATGTTGTTCTTTGTCACTGGATGATGTTACCTTTGGCGGCCTACCCCTTTTCCTTGGAACCTCCGATGAGTTGGCTTTTGGTGTGGATACGGATTCCTGGGTTAGTTGTTGACTTAGCGGTTCCTTCGGCGGCCTACCTCTTTTGTTTGGAACCTGCGCTTCCACGAACCTTTGTTCCGAAATCTCACATGCGGTTAGATCTCGTTTCTTACTTGCCGCGAGTTCTTCTTCACGTTGAGTCATTTCTTTCAATTCTACCCTTTGTTTTTCCCTTTTTGTTTTAGTTTGTGGTCTTCCTGTTGGATCTCCCTTTCTTGGCTCTTCGCTTTGTGCGATCCATGGACGAGCAATTAGCCTTAGTTGGCTCAACAAGACTTGTCGGCTTACCGAGGTGCCACGAGAGTAAGCTTCAAAGAATTCCTTTGCTTCGTTCGTATCCCATGGAGATTGCCCGGGATCTCCCGAAGGGGGAGGGTCGAAAGATAGTTGCTTCCAAAACGGATCAATAACCTCCAAAGGTATCAGTTTTTCATACTTCACAAGCATATGACGACATGGAAGCCCCAATGAAGACATGTCGGGACAAATACACACATCACCCGGTTTTCCGTAATTTTTCTCATATTCCATTTGTCTCATCATATGTTTTATTGCCCAATGAGAGACGTTGAATTCTATTCCTTGGAGAAAGTTACCATAACGAAGAAATGGAGTCATCCTTTCCATTGAGCTTTTCTCAAAAGCCTCCTTGATCCTATTGATATCTTGCTTAAAGTATTGCTCCATTGCCTCGGTGACCGTAACCACATTGCCTTGACCGGATTGGATGAGATCTTTAAATCTCCCATGAGCGGCCTCAGCTGCACTAGTTGCTTCCGTCTTGAAGTGTCTATACCTGTTTGTCCATGCACGTACAAATTTTTCCTTAAACTTATCCAACCATTGAGTCCGACAATACCAGACGGCGGTCGGATAAACTTCATTCCAATCGGCAATAAACTTCTCCAATCTCTTTTCGTACATAACCTCAGTAAGAGACCAATAAACTTTCTCCCAATCTCTTAGAAATTCCAACCACTTTTTATGATTTTCCGCATGTTCTTTGTCCACTCGCTCCTTTATCTTGCCTCTCTCATCTTCTTCTTCTTCGGGGGATAGTTTGTTCTTTCGAACATCTTCCTCTAGTTGTACCATCATTCTCTTCTTAATATCCGCCTTTGCGGGTTCAAACAAGGCATGGCAAGTTTTTATCACATTATTACGTATATGATATGTACATAGGAAATTTTGTGCGTCCGGGAAGACGTCGGATATTGCTCTCATTAATGCGGCATCGTTATCAGTTACGATGACCCTCGGAAGTTGATTTTCCCGGAAGAACAACTTCAATTGTCGTAATGCCCAATGATAATTATGGTCCCTCTCGTTTTCCATTAAACACCAAGCCAATGTGAATGTTACCTTGTCCGAGGTTTGCCCCACGATGTTGAATAACGGCATATTGTATTTGTTTGTCTTGTAGGTGCAATCCATCAAAAGAACACCACAACATGTATTTGCCAACTGTGAAAGCAACGGATGCGAAATGAATATTTGAAGGGGCTTGTTGTCGGGCCCTCTTTTAATGATACGCGTGTAGTTGTGATCCCAAGATATCTTCTCAAATTCTTGCATAACGGACCTCCCTTCCCATTCCACCCTCCTAATAGTTGCTTGTGCACTATAAATTGTACGTAGAGAAGACACGTTAGTCTCGTCCTTTTCCTTGAAGCCTCTGAGAATTTGTCTCGGTTTGATAAGTGCTTTGGTCAATCTCTTTACATCCTCGAACTCGTCAGGTTTTAGCTTCGCAACTAAGGAGTGACCAACAAAATCTTTCGGATCCCGATGGTTATGACAACCACACAAAACCTCACAGTCCCAATTGTTCATGTCATTTAAACGGAATACAAGCTTAAAAGGGCAATCATTCTTCCTCGTACGAGTCTTGTATACCCTATTAGTCTTCTTTGGATATACATAATCCTTTCTCTTGTGGCTATTCTTCTCCTTGTATTTCCCACTTCTCTCGCAAGCCATCTCAAAACGCCTCTTCGAACCTTCGGTGTTCCTCACCAACACACACATGTTCTTAAGAGCCGTCTCTTTAGCCCAAGCGATTGCTTCCTTTCGATCAGTTATTCCCTACATAAGAACAATTTCGCATTCATTAGAAGGTTCACTACTAGCAATCCATTAGTAATGTTCAAGATACTAGGTGAAAAGTATTATTTGGTCACATACCGGAGGGATTTTATAGCATTCCGACGTATCCCGATAAAGCGGCTTTGCATTTGTTGGATCAATATATGGCACCACCTAAGGATCCAATGAAAATTAGTTCCAAACAACATTAAAACACTATGCCGGAAACCTGTACCGGCATGCTCGACAATTGTTCCGGCATAGTATAAGTTTACCAAAACGGAAGACCAAATTTGAAACCTATTCCGGCATATGTGTTTCGTAAGACTACAACGCCGGAAGCAATGATGCCGGCATTATCGTAACATATTGTTCCAAGCCGGTACAAAATTCCGGCATTGAAAAGTAATCGATATTGAATGCCGGAATTTAGCTTTGGAAAACATTTATTCCTGCATGTTTTTTGTAGGTACCGGCATTGAAAGGTTGTAACTTAACAACGCCGGTTCGGTTGCCGGCATTATCGATAGTGATAGTACCACGCCGGTACTAAATTCCGGCGTTAATGTTTATTAAGTTTCAATGCCGATTTTTGGTTTGGGATGGAATTGTTTCTGTATGTTTTTCATTCAATACCGGCATGGTAGACGATAAATGAAACCATGCGGTTGAATATTCCGTAGTATATTCCTTGTTAGGTAAAAAGGTTAACTTCAGTACCGGCATAGTTTTTTGGTCGAATTCTATGCCGGTTGATAATTCAAATTGGGGGATATAAGTGTACCGGCATGGTCGTAGTATGAATACAATGCCGGTACGTGGACTACCGGCATGGTATTCATAAAACTACCATACCGGCACCGAGGTTTTTGGTTGAAAAATGGCGGGTTTAAAGAAAAATTGGATTTTTCGACATCTTAACGACTTTACTGTGTGTTGGGGATGCTAGTATGTTGTGCAAGTTTACTTTCTTGTGTTGGTTCTTCATGAAACTCTCCATACTCGTCAAAATCATCATTCAAGGGTGTTGGCTCAACAATGAGTTGCAATTGAGAGTTGTTGTCGTTAGTCAAGATTCAAGATATGCTCCTTGTTGTAGTTGAGCTAAAGATTCGGCAGCTGGCAATCCTCTCTTCACAATCATCCTCCATTTTCCCAAAAAAATTTCTCTCTCAAAATATTTTTCCCTCCTTCTACTCTCACCTCACTCACCTAAAAACAAATAAAACACACACTAATCATTTAACAAAATCTTAAGATTTTACTAATTATTATTAACCACTAAACCTGATTAGTGAGGGGTAGATTAGGATTTAAAAAAATACTTAGATAAGGGGTGACCCAGAATTGATATCTGGATCCAGTTTTTGTCCTTTTCTTGTATCCCCCAATTACTTTTTATATCCCCCAATTGCGCGTTCATATTTTTACATTCATATTTGAGAATATCATATGCAGATTTGGAATCCCCGCACAGTTGGTGTCCGACAATGGGAAACAATTTGAGGGACATAAACTGTTACTTAATGCATTTAAGATAAAATGTGGAAAGTCAACTCCTTTATACCCTCAGGCCAACGGACAAGCTGAAGCAACAAATAAAACAATCGCAGATATATTGAAAAACAAATTAGAAGGACATAATAGAGCATGGTGTGAACAAGTGCATAATGCAGTATGGGCTTACAATATAACCAGGCGAGAAGCTACGGAATGTCACCTTTCTGTTTAACATATGGAGTTGAGGCTGTACTACCAACAGAAGTTATTATTCCAACAACAAAGAGAGAAGCTTGGGAGAAAAATCTTAGTGCGGGTAATATTTTAATCAAACTAGATGAATTAGAAGAAGAAAGAGAAAGAGCTCTACAGCATATGGAGAATTACAAACGAAGATTAGCCAGAGAATATAATAAACGTGTTAAGACACGCGAATTTCAACCAGGAGATTTGGTACTGAGAGAAACACCAATATATCAGCGAGAAAGTGGTGGCAAGCTTGTGAAAAAATGGGATGGACCTTATATCATTAAGGATATAGTTGGAACAGGGGCATATAGATTGATGGATCCTGAGGGTAAAGACGTGGGCACAGATTGGATAGACCATGGAATAGGTTATACTTGAAGAAATATTACCCGTAAAAGATTGTGGGAAAAGATTAGACTGCGAAGTAATGTATGATTGAAGCGAAATGAATTTATATGAAAATTTTGCGAAAGAATCATTGCGAGATTGCACAAAATAAATAAAGAACATGCGAAAATCTCGCACAGAAAATAACAAGAGATAATCAAAAATCAATGACATATCAGAAAGGGGCGAACCTGCTATGGCGTACACCCTAGTTCGCAAAATCAAAATTTCGCAAGAGGCAAATGTAAGACCTAAAGTACGTCATAAAAGGGGGGTACCTGTTAACATGGCTCAGGGAAAAGGTTACACCGCCCCTGGAACCTGAGTCATGGAGAATTGGGGTCAATAAAGCCCATCCAGGAGAGATACCTTGGATTTTCAATCTAAGCTTAAGACTTAGATTGGACGACCGAGGGTCTCTTCTAAGGAGTCGACATTTGACCAAGGCGCCGAGGTACTGTTGTTGAGCCAAGAGTGCCCGGGGCATTTGAAGTGTCTCGGCCATTCTTGGCAAGTCTCGGCATATCTCGCACTCGGCCGAAGAAAACTCCACTTAGGGTGCAGTCTCGTAACCATAAGCCCTATAGGCAAAAAGGGATAAGAGGTCTGCGAAAATAACTGGTTGTTGTTAAGACCGGATGGGGGAGCTAGCCTTGTATGGCAGAAGTACGCCTCCTTGAAGGGGCAACCAGGGAGATGATAAGGGCGGCACCCTCCAGTAGGGAGCTGATAAGTGTCGTAAGACGCAAATGACATGAGGCTTTATTTTCGCAAGGAAATTTAGGCTTGTCATATTTGTGCGAGAATCTGAAGAGGAAATAATACAAAAGATAAAGATAAGACGAGATCAATGGGTCAGTAAATGAAAATGTAAAGACGTCCCGCGATTTCGTCGCAAGACGGCAATGTCACGGGGCTTTATTTTTGCAAGAATTTTTAGGCCTGTCATATTGTCACAACAAAAATTTCAAAGAAAAGGTTAAGGCAAGATCAATGGGTTTTTGCATGCAAATGTAAAGACGTCATGCGATTTTGTCGCAATGACAAGAGGTGGCGCAAGAAGACCTTTAACTAGGAAGGCAAAATAAGACCACATGATTCAATAAAATATTTAATAAAACTAATTATTATTTATGCAGGTCATCCATCGCAAAAAAGATAATGAGAGGCAGTACGGGAATTATTCAACAATGGATATTATCTTTCTCGCAAATAAACACAATAATAAAGAAATAAGTGCACCTCAAAGAGGACTGAAATGCATCATATGCAAGAAGTTATATAGGTGAAGAGGTTCAAAGAAATAAAATTACAAAAGAAGTTCAACTCTCAACATAAATATTTTTGCAAGAAGGAGATAATGGACATCCTTCATTAATTTTATCACTCTCGCTAGCTTTCTCGACCTCGTTGGCTTTCTCAGCTTCGCCAGTTCTTCCTTCATTTTGGTTTGTTTCAATTTCTCCTCCATCTGGATTATTATCAACACCTTCATCATTTGGAGAAATCTCTTCTTCATTTGCGAAATCTTCGCCACTTTCATAATGATAATCGATGTCCGGAGTACCAGGGACTTCATCATCATCTACTTCCAAAGGCTCGATAGATACATGGGAGAGAGATTTGGATAATAAAATTTCATTCAAAATAACTTCAGCCCTAAGATGAACTTGTCGAAGAAGTGCCTTCTAGTGATTCCTAGTTTGGATATCTTTGGAGTAAGAGAGATAATCAAGTCTTCTTTCTGCCCGATCGCGAGAACGAGCAAGAGAAGTAGCAAGTAATTCATTTTCTTTGCGAATCTTGGCGAAGTTAGATTCCAAAGTAGAAAGAGAGGAGCGAAGATCTTTCTCAGATTCTGCAAAAACAAAGAATAAAGAAAATCATATAGGCAAAAGATTCGCAAGGAAGACATAATAAAAAGACTTAACAAAGAAAAAATAGTTGAGGTAGTCAAATTTTATGACTACCTTCCTTTTGCGAGATAAGATATTGAGTTAAATCTAAGCTAATGTTCTCCAAATGATCCATGGCATTGTCAAACTAATCACCAACCAAACCTTTCAGCCGAGATCGTAAACTTTTTTTATTAGAAATAAGTAAGGTGTTTTGCTTCGCAAGAGAGGTGTAGGATTCTTCCAACTTGGAATATTGATCCTTGAGTTGACTTGCTTTTATGCTTAAATCTATTCTACCTTGAATAAGTTTATCCCTCTCCATGAGAAGATGATTCTCGTTACTTCTTTGAGTTTATTTCTCTATGAGCAGAGAGATCGTTCTTGATCATTACATACTTTTTGGCAAATGTTAAGTTCTTGCGAAGAGATCGCCACCTTATTCAAAAGAACTCGTTTCTCCTGAGATAGGGTTTGATTCTCATCTGATAAAGTTTCCAACTCCAGATTAGCTTTAGTCAAAAAGTATGAGAGGCGAGACAATTCATTACTTAATAAATTTTGCTTTTGGACTAATTGAGTATTCTCCTTGGTAAGGTTATCTATTTGATCAACAAAATACGTATGAAGATTATCTAATTGGTTATATTGATCCATCCAAGCATCTCTATCCATTCGGGCTTCCTCGGCGACGGATTCAAATTGATATATCTCCATTTTTCGTTTCTGGTTTAGAGCTTAAATGGGGAGTAGAGATTTCAAAAAAAAAAAAAAAAAAAAGAGAGAGAGAGAGATTTTCACCTTTTAGTTCCTCATTCTTCCTGCGAAGATTATCACGATCCAGCGAAACGTTTTGAAGTTTTTGATTCTCAAGATGAAGAGTGTCACATTTCAAGGTCATATCTTGGAGGTTACTTTTCAAAGATTTAATTTCCTTCTCCAAAGATGTTTGCGAAACCATTCTATCAGAGCCAAAATATTTACTTACAACCTCGCAAACACCAAATTTGATAGGATCAGTGGAAGCTTTCTTGACATCATCGAGAAGGGCGGATAAAACCTTGAAAGCAATATCCATCCCTTCCAAATTTTCTTTAGTAAAAGGGAGAGATTCAGATGATGAAGCGATGATGGCAGAAGGTGGGAAAATTGAATCATCTTTCGCCATAGGTATGTCATCGGAAGATGAGATTTGATGAAGGTTAATGACTGGGGTTGAGGCAATGTTAAGAGAAGAGGCATGGACAGTAGAAGAAGAAAGGGGTTCATTCGCAACAGGGTTAGTGTGAGGAATTTCATTTCTAGAAAGATTAGTCACATGGGATGAATCTGCAGCGATATTTTCGCAAATGAGAAGAGGGGATTCCGCTTGCGAAGATGTCGCAGGAGGTGTTGAAAGCTTAAACAAAGGAAATGGAACAGTTGTTTCAACATTTTTAGGATGACGAGGTTTTTTGGGGGGCCTCTCGACATTTGCATCACCCTACGAATCACAAATTATATAAGAAACATAGGCAACAATATTTATTGTTATTAAAAGAATAAGTGTTTCTTAATACCTTGCTATTCGCAGGCTTCCTTTTGTTCACAACGAATTTTTGCTGCGAACTCTTGGGAACATTAGGGTTTTGGATTGTAAACTTGAGTCTTTGGAAGTGTTTTTCTTTGAAACAGAAACAATGATGGGAATTATCTAAAGATGAACAATATCAAATAAAATAATTTCAGTAGAGAAAATCAATTTTAAGAAGATCAGTTTCAGCAAAATAAACAAACCTTGATGGCTCCATGAGAACAGTAGTAGAAAGATGAAGAGGATTTATGAAAAGATGAACAGTGAAAAAATTGCAGACGACAAAAAGAGGATTTACAGATGAAGAAGATGAAGTAAAAGAAAGAAGACATTTTTACGATGGATCTCTTCTTAAATAGACAAAAAATGATGACCGGTTAGCATTTAAAGTGCCGGTGAAAAGGGGAAAATTTAACACGTGTAAACGGTTATGCTTAATTTACGGAATCTTGTCGGCAGAAAGAAATGAACAACTGCGGCATTTCGAAAGTTTTAGTTCTCATGACATTCTCTCCTTCGCAGAGAAGACATGAGAAGAGGCAAGATGTAGGATCGGAATATCGCAACACCAACGCCCTTGCGAAATCCATAAACGACACATTGCGAAGACATCGCAAATAAGTAATATAAATGACGCAATGAATGACGATAGCCTGAACACGAGAAAGATGTGAAGACCTAGCGAGATTTAGGAGTGTTGCGAGATTTAGTATTTGTACACTTGCGATAATGTCGCAAGCCATATCCAAAAATAAAGGACAGCTTAGCTGTCATCCACTATGTAATGCCCTATATAAAGAGCCGAACAGGCTTAAGAGAAGGGAGATCTTTTTCGAGTGAGGAGCAAGTTATTAAGAGAGACAAAGTTTAGAGCGGTTGTAAAGTCCTTTGCTTATTTTCCTTTCCACCTTGTAATTTTAGTGAGTTTTAATCAATAAAGAATATAATTATTCATCTTAAAATGACTTAATTGTGTGAATTCTAGTGAGGGGTGTAGTGTGGGATTTCCTGCTGCTACAATATCCCAATACTACCATATCTAATATGCTAGTTATTGGTTCAGACCACCACCCTATGTTCCTCAATTCTAATCCAACTTGGAAAACTGGTATAATCCCCTTCAAATTCTTTGGTCCATGGATGTATCATAAGGATTCCAGGGATATCATTACTGAGTGTTGGAGAAAAAGCCTCTCTGGCTCCAGTGCTTTTCTCATTGCTAGGATGCTTAAAGTGTCATAGAACAAAGTTGAAGATCAAGTAACTGCAATACCTTCTCTTCCTAACTTAAGGATAGAGCCTAATTTTCATTAACTTTTCTCATGAGTTCTCTTACAAAAATATCTGGCCAATAAATAGCCACAGAAAACACACAGTTCTCTCATTGGTTGTAAACAAAACTACTAAACTCACCCATTGGGTGGCAACAACCAATCAGATGCCCTAAACAAGACATAAGCTAAATGGGTTTACAAAGACTTAAGGCCCAAAACAGAATTCACTAAAAAGAGACCCATTTAGTTACATGACAATACTCCCTCCTTTGGAAGATCCTTGTCCTCAAGGATAAACTCTGGGAATTGAGAATGGATGTGACAGGCATCTTCCCATGTGGCATCCTCTACAGGAGCTCCATCCTAATGTATAAGTAGTTGTTGAATGGTGGTGTCTCTTCTGAGGATGTATCTGGAGTCCAGAACTGCAATTGGAGTGACTATGAATGAACCAGCAGTATCAACCATTAGCAGTGAGGTGGCAGTGGTAATATGTTGTCCTATCTTTTTCTTCAGCTGAGACATATGAAAAACTGGATGAATTCTTGACTTTACTGGGAGTTTGAGCTTGTAAGCTACCTTTCCAATTCTCTGCAGCACTTCAAATGGTCCAAAGTATTTAGCCAACTTCATATTAGATCTCAGAGCAACAGAAGACTGTCTGTAAAGCTGTAATTTCAAGAATACCAAATCTCCCACAGCAAAAGATCTGTCAGTCCTGTTGACATCTGCAAAGTGCTTCATTCTGTGTTGAGCTTTAGAAAGGTCTTCTTTGAGTAATTGTAGCATGTGATCTCTCTCAACAAGATAGTCCTGAACAAAGAAGAATCGAAGTGGTAGCTTGTCTTGGAAATGCCAAGTGAGGTGGAGTGTAGCCATATAAGGCTTGAAATGGAGTCATCTTGAGGATAGTGTGGTAGTTTGTGTTAAACCACCATTTTGTTAAGGCTAGCCAATTGAGCCACAATTTAGGAGTGGAACCAGTCATGCATCTAAGATACTTCTCAAGGAAAACATTTGTTCTCTCAGTTTTCCCATCAGTTTGTGGGTGATAGGAAGTGTTGAGGGTCAACTGAGTGCCTAAAGATTTAAAGAGATGTTGCCAAAAGTGACTGAGAAATACCTTATCTCTGTCTGACACAATTGAGCTGGGTAGGCCATGAAGCTTGAAAATATGATGCATGAACTCCTTATCCATAGAAATTGCAGTGAAGGGATGGCTCAAGGCAATGAAGTGACTGTATTTAGTCAGTCTGTCAACCACCACCAATATAACATTCTTTCTATAAGATATGGGTAATCCCTCAATAAAGTCCATTGATATATGCTGCCAAGCTGTGTCTGGAATTGGCAAGGGTTGTAGAAGGCCAGCAGGGGCAGAGTGTTCAGTTTTGTTGCATTGACAGATGTCACACTGAGCAACAAACTGGAAAATGTTGTATTTCATCTTGGGCCAATAGAAATAAGCCATGGCTCTGTTATAAGTACTCAACATGCCAGAATGGCCACCCATAGTAGATGAATGCACAGAATGGATAATTTGATTTCTAACTTGCAAGGAATTGCCAACATAAATTCTTGACTTGTACCTGAGGATGTCATTGTGCAAGGAGTATTGAGGGTGAGTTGGTGAAATAAGCAGCTGTGAGATGAGTTGTTGGACCACAGTGTCATCTGTATAGCTGTAAATGATATCTTGAGCCCATTGTGGTTGAGCCACTGAGAGAGAGTGACAAGCAGAAGCATCATAGTGAATTCTGGATAAAGCATCAGCTGCCTTATTCTCAAGCCCTTTTTTGTACTTGATAATGTAGTTCAAACCCAAAAGTTTCATGAGCCATTTCTGTTGTAATACAATAGTGATTCTCTCTGTTCCATGAAGTATTTCAAACTCTGGTGGTCAGTGTGAATTATGAACCGCTGGTGAGATAAATAGTATTTCCACTTTTGAAATGACATGACAATAGCCAGTAATTCCTTCTCATATGTGGACAAGGCTAGAGATTGTGGTCCTAATGGCTTGCTATAGAAGGCTATGGGATGACCAGATTGCATCAATACTGCTCCAAGTCCTGTAGAACAAGCATTAGTCTCAAGAATAAAAGGTTGAGAAAAATCAGGTAGTGCCAAAACAGGTGCAGATGTCATGGCCTCCTTGAGAGCTATAAATTCTTGTAAGGCTGAAGGTGACCAAGAAAAACAATCCTTCTTCAGCATATCAGTAAGTGGTTTGCTGGTGTTGCCATAACCTCTAATAAACCTTCTATAGTAACCAGTCAAACCAAGGAATCCTCTCAGCTGCTTCCGTGTAGTAGGTTGTGGCCATTGCTGCATTGCAGCTATCTTGTCAGGATCAGCAGCTACACCCTCAGAATTAATTAAGTGTCCCAAATATGCTAGCTTGGTTTGAGCAAAACAACATTTGTTCTTGTTGGCAAACAAGGAATGTTGTCTCAATAATGAAAGAATTTGAGCTAAATGCACTGTATGTTCTTCTAATGATTTACTATAGATCAAGATGTCATCAAAAAACACCAAGACAAATTTCCTTAAAAATGGTTTAAAAATAGTGTTCATAAGGGATTGAAAGGTGGCAGGTGCATTTGTTAAGCCAAATGGCATGACTCTAAATTCATAGTGCCCTTGGTGGGTTCTAAATGCAGTCTTATGGATGTCAGCAATATTCATTAAGATTTGGCAATACCCAGACTTAAGATCAATTTTGGTAAAAATGACAGCACCATGAAGTTCAATGGAATGGGAAACTTATCTTTAATAGTGATGTCATTAAGTTTTCTGTAATCCACACAGAATCTCCAAGAGCCATCTTTCTTGTTGACTAGAAGTATAGGTGAAGCAAATGGACTATATTGTCTTGTATAAATTCAGCATCCACAATTCTTGAATTAATTTCTCAACAACTGATTTTTGTAGATGAGGGCATCTGTATGGCCTTTGAGAGATAGGAGCAGAATTGGGCTTCAAGGGTATTTGGTGATCTATAGCTCTTTGAGGTGGTAGGGAGGTAGGTGGTTCAAAAACATCAGCATATGATTCTAACAAGGTAGAGATGTGAGGGTGAATAGGTTCTAAAGGAGTAGTGGAAATAAAAAAGAATTGGCCAATGATAGTAGGGGTATTATTTTTTAAGAATTTCAGAAAAGAGTTACCAGTGATCAGATTGCAAGAAGGTACTGTGGAGCTGCCTTGCAGAGTAATTAGATGTCCTTGATGAAGAAATGTGAGCTTCAGTTCAGCCAAATTGAATGTGATGTCACCCAATTGTTTGAGCCAATCTACACCAAGAACCATATCACAACCACCAAGTGGTAGAACCCTTAAATCTCCCTGGAATTGGTAGTCCTGCATAGACCATTGTAGTTGATTACAGATGCCCATAATGATAGTTGAATCACCATTAGCCACTGTCACTAGCATTTGACCAGTGGGCTCCACTGGAAGTTGGAGTTGCTCAACTAATTTAGCATCAACAAAACTGTGAGTGCTGCCTGTGTCAATAAGTATAAGTATATCATGAGAGTAAAGTTGACCAGGTACTCTGATGGTATTTTGTGTGACTAATCCAGTTAAGGCATGTAAAGAGATTTCCATGGTAGATACTGCAGGGGAAGGAGGAGATGCAACCTCATCTTCAGTGTCTTCATAAGAAGGTGATGCAACATCATCTGAAGCTACCAACATAAACAATTGCTGAGTCTTGCACATGTGACCCTGTTTGTAAAGTTCATCACAATTATATCACAAACCCTTGTCTCTTCTTACTTTCATTTGATCTGGGGTAAGTCTCCTAATTGGATGTGTATTGGGTTCAAGTTTAGTAGGTGTAGGAGGAAGTGTAATAAATGGTTTTGTGTTTGAAAAAGATGGTTTAGGTGGAGTGGTGAGAGGTGACAAAATTGTTTTAGAAGTAGAGGGTAAATAATTAGTGGTAGAGGATTGAAAAGGTCGAGAAAATGGTTTATGGTTTTTGTATTGAAAGTCAACAGAAGCCTGTTGCATTCTAGCAAGGTAGAAGGCATCAATATCTGAAGCAGGCTTGAACATCTGAACAACATTACGAATTTCCTCCTTTAACCCACTAACAAAACTCATAGTATAATAATATTCAGATAAACTTGGATTGCGAGACTTCATTAAAGCTTTTAAGGACTCATAACGTTCATAATATTCTTCAACAGTAGTAAGTTGAGCTAATTTGTTAAAACTGCCAACATAATTATCATAAGCTACGTCTTCAAATCGACAGCATACATCAGATGAAAATTGAGGCCAATTTATGAAAGGTTTACCTTCTTGATAATCTAAAAACCATGAATCTGCTTTACCATCAAAATGGATTGAAGCTAGATCTACTTTATGAAATTCATCAATAGAATTTTACTGAAAATACCTATTGCACTTACGAATCCAAACTCTAGGATTAGAACCATCGAATCTGGGGAAATCAATTTTTGGGTGTCGAGAGTATTTACCAGATTGATGAATTAACTCCTGAGTAGCTGGTATGGAAGTTTGCTCTGGATTTTCCGGCTGAACTAGAGTAGTAGGAATACCCAATCTTTGACACAGTAGAACAATTGTGGTGAGGGATTCTTTAACAGGAATGATATCATTAGATAAGGAACGAACCTCAGAAGAGATGTTCTTAACAGCCTCTTCCAATGTCAGTAACCGATCTGAATGAGTCTGCAACTGAGCTGCAGCCTCTTTTATTATAGTAGCTTTATCAACACCTCCGGTCATAACTACAGGCGATTAGGATCTTTAATGGCTGATACCAATTGTCATAGTTCAGAGTTGAAGATCAAGTAATTGCAATACCTTCTCTTCCTAACTTAAGGATAAAGCCTAATTTTCATTAACTTTTCTCATGAGTTCTCTTACCAAAATATCTGGCCAATAAATAGCCACAGAAAACACACAGTTCTCTCATTGATTGTAAACCAAACTACTAAACTCACCCATTGGGTGGCAACAACCAATCAGATGCCCTAAACAAGACATAAGCTAAATGGATTTACAAAGACTTAAGGCCCAAAACAGAATTCACTAACAAGAGACCCATTTAGTTACATGACATAAAGAAATTAAACTTCACCTTAGAGTCTGGAACAAAGAGGTTTATGGCAACATCAAAACCAACATTGAAGAATGCAAACTTCATCTTTTTTGGTTACATAACAACTACTTCAGAACTGACAGAAATGAGGCTGTAAGTCTAGCTATGCAGAAGCTCAAGGATTGGCAACTTATTGAAGAAAATTTTTGGAAGACAAAAAGTAGGGATCAATTCATAAAACTAGGTGACCAAAATACAAACTATTTCCATAGAGCTACTAAGTGCAGAACTAGAAGAAATATGATTGATACCATCCAAGACAATGATGGAAATTGGATCTCAGATTATCAAGAATTGAAGAACTGCTTTACCAAACATTTCACTAAGATGGCTACTGCTGAAAAAACCCTCATCAACCCAGAAATTATCAATCTAATACCCACTACCATCAACACTACTGACAACAATATGCTGAACAGAACTCCAGATTACAATGAAATCAAATCCATCCTCTTTAGTATGGCAAAGGATAAAGCCCCAGGACCAGATGGTTTTCCACCAAATTTCTTCCAAGCTAACTGGGAACTGATAGGATATGACATTGTCAAAATGGTGCAACATTTCTTCATATCTAATCACATGCTAAAAGAGATGAATTCTACCTTCATTTCCCTTATACCCAAGATAGACAACCCAACTTCCCCAAGCCACTGCAGACCTATAAGCCTCTGCAATACCACCTACAAAATCATATCTAAGCTTCTAGCCCAAAGAATGAAACCATACCTAAACAAAATTATATCACCCTACCAATCTGCTTTCATTCCTAGAAGACAAATCTCTGATAATATTTCTATTGCTCATGAGCTAATTCATTCTATGAGATCCAAAAGAGGTGTCAAAGGTGACAAGGGAAGTATGGGGATAAAGATTGACATGGCTAAGGCCTTTGATAGGGTTGACTGGAATTTTCTCAAAACAATTATGAATAAGATGGGTTTCTGAAAAGGCGAGGGTACCCAAATATACCTCAAGCTAAAAAATTTCTTAACTATAAGTCCTTTCTCCGAAAGTGATTGTCTATGGACTGAGTTGAGACAATACAACTAATCGGTTCACACTTCGTGTGATTGTCTATGGATACGAGATCGAGACAATACAACAACGAAGTATGTTTACTTGATAAAAGGATTCAGACTTAACCAAACACAATAGGATTTCTTATCGAGTAAATAGGAAATAACGTTTGTGTAATTTACTTTAATTATAATAAAACAATTATAATGCGGAAAATAAAAGTAAATGACACAGTGTTAACGAGGAAACCGCAAATGCAAAAAAATCCCGGGACCTTGTACAAAATTGAATACTCTCAGGATTAAGCCGCTATACAAAATTAAACCAACTTTGTTTAGTTGAGACCAAGCAAATAAACCTATAGTTCACCTAGTTCTGTCTGTATTCCCACGCCTCCAACTTATGAGTAAGTCACATACTTGGAACAATTCCTTTGGTTCGTATTCCAAACAGTAAAGGAACAACAAATCTGTTTGGTAGCAACTCTCTTCAACCAAGTGATGTGAGTTCGACAAAGGCTCTTCTGTTTATCTCAATAAACTCCTTCGTCAGGTTCTTAGATCTATCTTATTCTCAACTTCCAAAGGTAATTGTTAAGATTTTGCAATCAATACTTTTAATCACCAAGAATTGTATTGATGCCGATCTACACAACTAATCAATCTAATCTACCACAAGGATAAACCGATTATAGTTGGATCCTCTATACCGAAACAAGTATTGTGCAGACCAAAGATTATGAACCCCAAATCAGAAATCTTCAATATCTTCTTTGTCTTCAAATCTTCCTAGATCTTCAATAAACGCCTGCACACAACAACTTGAATCTCTTGTGATCAATCACGCACAGAACGGAGTATGTTAACAATGGATTATCACAAGACGTCTTTAGATCTACAAACAGTCTAAAGATCCATGTCAAAACTTCGATCTAGTTTGAGTGAATCTTATATCAGAAGAGAAGATTCTCAAGCATAAACAAACTAGGTGCAATCAAAGTTCAACCACCGTTAGTCAATCAAATCAATCGAAAACACAAGATAAACCGCAATTATCTAGTTTCCCACCAACGGTACTAATAGATCTTATCAATCCCAAAGAAGACTATAAACTGAGCGGCCGTAAGAGATTTCACCTAATTAGGTTACTCTCCTCTCCGAATAGGCGGCTTCACTAGTAACAACACTCCCGAGGAAGTTTGCTGTCACGAAGGATTAGTTTGCTAGAAATGCAAACTTCAAGTATTTATAGACACCAAGGAATTTCCAAAACCGAAAATATTCTCAAGATATACAATATATATATTCCAAATTCGGTTTGCATAATTCCTGGAAATGCTCTGTCCAAAATATTGACCGAAAATCTCTTTGGAAAATCTCCAACTAGTAAATGCACATTACTAATTCTCATTTTCCTAAAATAAAATTAAAAACCTTAAATAAAAGATTCTTAACTTATTTATGTTTCGATCCTGGGATTCTCTTCCTTTAGCTATTAATGAATAACTTTGAACAATTAAAGATAAGTGTTACTGCACATGTTCAAGGTATGTCGACATCCTTACTCTGTAAGTCCTCTTTCATACTTGCAATCTTGAAACCGATTTGCCACACTTCCAAACAAGTTTAGAATTGGTTCATATGACTTTCAAGAACTATGTGATTGATCAAGAACACTCAATCACAAATCATGGGTTTAACGGTTCTACCAAAACAAGTTTCGGTTCTACCTAAATGTGAGTATTGTGCATAGTCACACTAGCTTTCCAAAATTCGGCATCCTTTTCCCACTCAAGAGATACCCCTTATATGACGCACTTTAGGTCTTTACATATTTGCCTCTTGTGTTTGACTAGGTACTAAAATCGGTTCCCACATATATATGGTATCTAACTTGAATGTGTTGCACATGTCCATAGGATCGGTTCCCCTTTGCCTAAAAAACGAATGAGAGTAGTAAGTATTGCCTTTATTCATCGAAATTATTACTCCATTTTTGGTGAGGATTCTTGTTGTTCATTGGTGAACATCTTCTTTGAAATGATTCTTGCGAGAAGATAAAGAACATAAAATGTTTTCTTGGTAATCCATAGTTGCCTCTGTTCTTTATCTATGAGGGTATAATCCTTAAGAAAATGTTGAATGAGCGAGTTGTTTCTTCATTCTTATCTTTGCACATGTCCATAGGATTGGTTCCCCTTTCGCTAAAACATGTTGCACCTCATACAAGGATCGATTCCCTTTGTGATGTGTTGCACCTCTTAATCAAAACTCGTTTTACATCATGTTTTTAAGGAATCATCAATTTTTTGATGAAGAACGAGTTGTGCTTTGTTTTCAAAACCTCTTTGTAAACACTTAGGATCTGGATATCTCAAAACACTTGCAAAAAGTTAAACAAATCTAGGATCGGTTTCCCCTTTACGTAATTGCGGGAATTATTAGTCGGTCCTACAAAATCACAAACTCGATCATACCATCTCGGAGTGATTACTTAAGATCGGTTTCACTAATAAAAGTCATACCAATACAAAAGAAATCCCACAACACACCCCTCATCATATCTTGATAATAATTTCTAGCCTTTGTGAATAGTTTTACTAAGAACACAAACAAGTCATGAGCGGTTATACTAATCACACATATTGGTTGTTCACAAGATATGCAATGAATAATAATACCAATAACGCCTGGCGATTTCCTTTCGATTCATAAAACAAGTTCATGAATTTACTTCCTTAAAACACATGTAAAACATTGTTTCATAGGATGAAATCCTCACCTCATACCCATACATAATCACAATAGCATTTAAACGAGTATGTCGATGTCTTATCTACAAAGTTTAATGGTTAAGCAATAAACCTCGTATTGTATTCCTTAATATTATGTCTATCTAGAGTGTTCATGCTTCGCAGTTTTGTTTTCAATATGCACGACTTGAAAGATACGTTAGGGAATGAAACAGTTCAAGTCAAATATCACTAACCTCAAGTGGAAGGATGATGTTGTCGTTGTAGCTTCTTACTTCTTCACTTTTTCAAGTCTTCGCAATACTTGTAATGTCTCATATCCTAATACTTTCAAGCTAACCTATACGAAGTTGACTCTAGTACATAATCAAGCGACTCTTTAAATGAGTTTTGATTCACTAAAATATGACAACCAAACTTGACATACCAACGCTTGGTGGGTTCAACCGAGCAATGCTCTAACAATCTCCCCCCTTTGTCAATTTTAGTGACAAAACTCTTACATCATATGGATAAACAAATTACAAGAATTCATTACACATACGCTTGATTCCCGAATTCAACAACACAATAACATGTATACATTCAATCCTTAAATGCCGATGTTGACATTATAATAACAAATAATATTACTCCCCCTAAAGGTAAGATAGGTAGATTTTATCAATCCGCACGTCTTTGTTATTCCTTTGTAATGATATGTTACTCCCCCTTAGTCTATGCTTTCACTCTTTCGTTAGATAAACGTTTAAGCACCAATGTTCTTTCCCTTAGTGATATCAATCAATATAAAATCAATGCCAGTATCACTTGTTTACTCCATATATTTCCCCCCCCTTTTTATCCCTTTGCTAAACCGATTGTACAAATACAATCGCTTGTTAGATAAGACCAAAATAAAGATAACTCTATTTTTCTCATCAGGTTCTAATTATCCATATAACTTAGACCTTTCAGTTTTAAACAAGACAAGTACTAGGTTAGTTAACTAGCATTTCTTGTTAAGCCATTCGTTTAGACTTGAATAACCGAAACCTCCACTTTGATAAGTCTAACTAAGATAAAAATTAACTTAGTTTCTCTTATCCGGAATCGAATTGGACTAAACAACTCATCCCGTAAACCTTTTCTTTCGTTAAGCCATAAACAATTCATACAAACCAAAATAAATCAACTTGCATAATTATTCACCTCAACCGGAAGCAATTGAAACAACATACACATTAAAGCACCGCAATTGCCCCGAAATTTTGTAAGCCTAAACAATTGATACCACACAATAAAGCAAGATAACAATAGTTTTTCTTAACCGGAACCAATTGAATCACACACACATCCATTCACACATAATGGAATAAAACATCAATTGTACCGAAATTTTGTTAAGCAAAAGCAATAAATATATGTAATAAAATCAGGCTTTTCTTAAACAGGAAAACAATTAACTAACAAGATTGTTACCTCAAATTTCGCATCCTCTTCTCCAATATGTTTGCATCTTATTCCAGGGAGAATTGATATCGAAATATCATTATGTTGTCATCCTTATGCAAAAAAAAAAAAAAAGAATAACAACAACCAACCTTTACCAGAGAAAGGTTGAAAACCGTTTTTTAACTATTGCAAGCAAAAGTTGAAAACCCCCGAAACACATATGCTTTTATGCTAAACCAAAACCGATTCAACATATTGTGACTTTTTCACATATTGTTTCTATCATAACCTCTCATGATCCTTTGATAAAGCCTACCAACATGGGATAGAACTTAATCCTGCTAAATCAAAAAGTCACCCAAACCATAAGGGTTCACAACATTATGAGATCGAATATCAAGGTAATAAAACCGAAATCAAACATCCCATAAACATACATAGCAATAATCATAAAGCATTCAAGCACAGGCTATGTAAATCAAAAACTATCACATGAAAAATTATAAATCAAATAATTTATTCATAATAGATCTAATACAATCATTGAAAGAAATCAAAAATTGATGTCTATCTTTCCATTTTTGAAACTCTAATTTCAGCCTTTTAGAGCATCCTTCAAAGTTGAAGCCGGATCAGAAGATTTTACCAGATTCCAATCATCTTCTATAATCGCTAGTCTTGATTCAAGACTATCAACATTGTCATTGACTTCCTTAATTTCCTTTCGCAAATCCTTTTCCATGTTCCTTACTTCACATAAGATTAGATCTAATTTTAGTGAAAGATTCTTGAGAAGATTATCATTTAGAGAAGAGATTTCTTTGTTAGGAACATCCTGTTGAAGTTCTGGAGATGAATCAGAATTGCCATCAGAAGACTCGACACGAAGTTTCTTGTTGGGAAACAATATAGTCCATACTTTTTCGGTTTTGCGAGAGTTACAACTAGAGGTAGACATACTGTCAATTCTCTATGAAAATGAAGTAAGAGGTCTTCCCTCTTATAAGTTCTAAAACTTTTTCTCAAAAATCTTTGAGAATATTATTTCAATTAAATTTTTAACCGAAAAAACAATTTTTAGAAATATTTTTATCCAAAATATTTACATCTATCCTTACTGTATACTTTTAAGGGTAACAAGTAAGGATCCATGATAAACAGTTAGGTAGTCACCTTTTGGTTGTTGAAATTATTCCCTTGAAGATTTCAACATTGTTACATGGTTGAGGAGACATCACGTTTGAACTTTTAGGTTCAACTTCTAATCTTGATGTAAGATTATGATGATCGAGGAACTTATTCTCCCTTTTTGAAGAGATCTTTGATCTACACTTAGTGAAAAAGAGGGGATACAACAACCACACCCAGTATTTCGCTTAGAAATCTATATGGACTAACTCCAATATACTTTTAAGAGAATCAACTAGACAATCAACTCAATCAATCTATATAAAAGTTATATCCTCACTTTCTCGATTCAATACTTACTCAAGCAAATAGAAATCTGCCGAGTCTAATTGAATACAAGAGAAAACACTTGAACGGTACCAAAGACCAATGTTCAAGGATCAATAAATTTCAATCAACAACCAAAGGTTGGATTTCCGAATTGATCGATTCAAACGCACAAAATGTGATATTTCAATTATATAACAAAATATAATGCGAAAAAGAAATAACACAGACACCAGAAGTTTTATTAACGAGGAAACCGCAAATGCAGAAAAACCCGGGACCTAGTCCAGATTGAAACACACATCGTATTAAGCCGCTACAAACACTAGCCTACTACAAGCTAACTTCGGTCCGGACCGTAGTTGAACCCCAATTAATCTCACACCGATCCAAGGTACAGCTTGCGCTCCTTACGTCTCTGATCCCAGCAGGATACTACGCACTTGATTCCCTTAGTTGATCTCACCCACAACTAAGAGTTGCTACGACCCAAAGTCGAAGACTTTAATAAACAAATTTGTATCACACAGAAAAGTCTACGGTAATAGATAAATCTATCTCCCACAGAAATACCTACGAGTTTTGTTCCATCTTTTGATAAATCAAGGTGAACAGGAACCAATTGATAACCTGGACTTATATTCCCGAAGAACAACCTAGTATTATCAACCACCTCACAATAATCTTAATCGACTAGCGAAATAAGATATTTCGGAATCACAAACGATGAGACGAAGATGTTTGTGACTTCTTTTATATCTTGCCTATCGGAGAAATCAATCTCAAGACAATCTTTACGATTATACTTAGTACGATAGAAACAACAAGATCAGATCACACAACTACGAGAAAGTAGTATCGGTCTGGCTTCACAAACCCAATGAAGTCTTCAAGTCGTTAACCTACAGGGTCTCGATAGAAACCTAAGGTTAAAGGAGAATCGACTCTAGCTTATACAACTCGTATGACACAAGAGGTGTGGGGATTAGGTTTCCCAGTTGCTAGAGTTCTCATTTATATAGTCTTTCAAATCAGGGTTTGCAATCAATGTTAGCTTAGTAACAAAGCATTCAATATTCACAATTAGATGAAAACCTGATTAGATTCAAGCTAATATATTTCAACCGTTAGATCGAAACTTAGCTTGTTACACACAAATGTAATGCATGTTTTTAGGTTTGTGTAACCGTACCCAAACATGTACATTTAGTTGGTTCAACAGTAGTTAACCAAATGGTTAGCCAAATGAGCACTTTCATATAAACCATATTCTTCTTTACCATAACTAGTTCAAATGACTCAAATGAACTAGTTAGATAGTTGTTCAATTGCTTAGATCTTTATAATAGACACAATTGAAACAAAAGCGATTTGATTCACTCGAATCAATTCATGAACTTTATAGCCACGGTTCGCAATTATGCATTCCTTAGTTTATATAGGTTTAAGTTCACAAATAATCGTTTTTAGAAAATAACCAACTTAAGTACGCGAAATGGTACGCGGACTTAAGTACCCGGAATAAGTTTGTTTTTAGTTTACAAACTCCAGCATAATTTCTTGGGATGAGAACTTCCAACAGTACGCGGACTGGGATCGCGGACTCTGTTCCGGTTTCCTGAGCAGCAAAGTACACATACTTTGGTTCAAGGAATAAGGACTTATACATGTATGTGTTTCCACACAATGCTTATATCCAACAATGGTTATATAATCTAAACTCTCATTTCAATCATTGAAACATTCTTAGAGGACGTTATATAGTTGTAATTCACAAACTATTTTTCGTCAAAGCTGTTTTAAAGTAATTGAAACATAACATGACTTTCTTCACTAGGTAAAGATGAACTTGTCCAAAGCGAAAGCTTACCAACACATATTTCAAGAAATAGATAAGCGAGATAAACTCGGCTCGAAATAGCAAATGTGTATAATCAAAGTCTATATAGTAAAACGACTTTTGTCTCAAGATAGGAGATAGAGTAGATAGACTTTTGAGTGATAGATAAGTTCAAGTCTACTAGTAAACTAGAAATCAAGACTTATAGTTTTGATCACTAACATTGACAAACATGCTTGAGATAGCAACGCATGCGAGTTCGACCGAGCAGTGCTCTAACAATCTCCACCTTTGTCAATTTTAGTGACAAAACTATCAATACATATGGAATACAAAAATAGATATATAAACTTTTGTAGCTCTTCTTCCACATGCCTAATCTTCAACATTACTTGAAATCTTGACAAGTCACTTCCAAGTACTCCAATGATTCCAAAGGTTGTAAGTTTAGCATCATCGTTGTTGAAAATCCGTAGCTATAACAATGAGAAAATAAGAATTCTCAATCATTGTTATATAGTGTCATAGTATTATTACACAACATCAAAGTTCAATTGTATCACAACTTCGACAACAATACTATGGCGATATGTATCACTCCCCCTTAGTCAATACTCCATCTCACATGGAAACCACTCCCCCTTACATAATGATTCGAAAACCATATGTATTTGTAGTGTGAACTACATATTAACTCTCCCCCTTTTTGTCAATAAAATTGGCAAAGGTACGAAAACTAGTGGGATCCTAATGAAATTTCCATAGAGACATTTCATGACCAAAAGAAAGCACATATCAACTTTTTAGATGCAATCATATAGCCGAAGCTAAATGCTTTCATCAAGGAGTTTATAAAGATACAAGATAACTCCTATAATATTCCACAGCCGCACTCCCCACAAAGATTTGGCAATTAAGCACAAGTTCAATTAAAAACTACCCCCCCCCCCCCAATAAAATGTCATTCCCGAAAGAACAACTAGAGCAACCTTACTTTCACAAGAAAAGAAGGATTTCTTTGGACATAAAAAATCACATACGATATTAATTTGAATCCAAAAATACTCAATCAAATTAACCACAAGAAAACCCATGATTAATTTAATCGGAAATGCTCAACATAAGAGAACTTACGGAGCCGCACAGTATATACATAAAAATATGGATAAGGGAAGATCAATACTGCAGAATAGACAAGGATTCATTCTATTTTCCATCACTATTTGCACAATGACATACAATAGACATAATACTCGCACACAAAAGTTCATCTTATCTTCCATCAATATTTGCATAATGACATATAATAGGCTTAAAAACTTTTGTAATGTCAAAAGTTCATTCATACTTTTATCAATACTTGCATATCGACATATGAAAGACTAAACTTTTTGACAAAGTATGGGACAATCATAGTTCACGGACGCAAACACACATATCCTATAACAATTTGCAATATATAAAATCATAAAGATTAAAATTGCAAAAATCATCTTCCAAAAACTTAGAATTTAAATAAATAAATCTAAAAACATTGAAGATGAAATCGTTGAACATAGCTATGTGTACTCACAATAATGGCTATTCCAAACTCTAGTAATCATTTTCAAAAACAAGAATAAATTCTCATAAGAAGTTTCCTAGGTATCAAGACAATCTCATAATGCACATATAAGATGATTTGTCCTTAGAGGGTAGAATCAATCTTTTTTGCCCGGATTTACACCAAGAATAGCTACCAAAGGCGTATAAAAAGATTTTCTTAATAAGGAAGAACATACAAAGTCATTAACGACCATGCACCATAGTTCACAAAGGATGATTGTGAATATTCAAGAATCCCATAGCAATGCGGACTACTGCCTATTCTTGAACTTCCTTTTTTGTGATTCACCAACAACATTCTTGTAAAAGCTAAAAATTAGCGTAGAAGAGTAGTACTCCAAGAATCCAAGTGCCCAAGTCCAAGAGAAGTGGAACAAGTGCGACGAAACGGAGCAAAACACTCAAAAACAAGAGACAGGACAAATACCAATCTTAACTCATCCAAATTAAGGAATTCTCATCTTTATTTTGAAGAGAATTCAAAGAGGAAGAGAATGCAAAAATATTGAGGTCATTCCGAGTTCGGACGAAGAAGTTACGGCTAAAACAAGTTTACCGAATATCGACGTTAAGTATGCATACGGGTTTGCAAACGAATTTTCATGACCTGGGGAAGTATGCAAACGGGTATGCGTACTTAAACCCATGGATTTTGATTTTAAATAAATGATGTTATGCATACCTGGTAGGTGTACCATGAAGTCCAAACATCCCAAACTACTATTTTCAAACCTAAACGTTTAAGAACCTTAAACACATATCAAGTTAGGTAGAAATGGACAATAAGCAAGGTACATGGATCGTTTATAAAAACACGAATCTTGCTCAGGTTTATAGACATACCTTTTTTAGAAGAATCCAGTTGAATTCTATAGCCTTACCGAACATAATCTGTGTGCCCCAATTCTCGTGCTTCCCTCACAAAGATACATAGCGAGGGCATTCCTTGGTGAGGATGCACTTACAACACAATCAAGTTGTGTTGGGGTGAAAATGTCTTGATCACCACAAGTGACCTTTGGATTATCATGAAAGAGATCGCTTTTAGAACCTTTCACATCCAATTCCATTTTTCCAAAAAACTTATTAAGTTCCAACATCATGGATACTGCCTTCTCCATAGTCATGGAATTTTCTGGAAGATCATTCCTTTTCACACTCAAAGCATCATTGGCTTTCTTTGGTACCCACTTCTGAGTGCGTTTAGGAATAACCGGAACCTTCTTCCCATTACTCTCTTCTAGAATTATCGGAAGAGAATTGGATTGACTATTCTTTTGCAAGTTAGTCTTTCTCCAATTGGGAGCATCGGATCTTGTCGTCATCTTTACGAAGTTATCCTTTTGATAACCATTACGATTGTGAAAAGGATTCGTATGACGTTTATAGGAAAAATTAGGATTATCACAGCACTGATTCCTTTGCATAAAGGTTGGACAGTTACAACCTGTAACATTAAGGGGATTAGTCTTAACATATGATCTTGGTTTCACAACTTCTTGTGATGCCCAAACAAGAACATCATGAAGTTTCTCATTCCTTATATGGAAACGACATCTCCTTTCCAGGTGACCTTTATTTCCGCAATAGTGGCAAACATAAGGAATGTTCTTACCTCGATCCTTGTGTGCTGACTTTGGAGGTTGATATACTTTGCTCTTTCGAACTTTAACTTACGGTGAAGGTATTTCACTTTTGCCATCAAAGTGGAAACCTTTTGTTGAGAAGAATCACTAGCCTTGACAAATTTTACCTCTTTGCTAATACTTGGAGCATCTATTCCTTATAACCCAATCCTCGTGTATCACGATGATTTTTACTTGCTCCTAGCATAGTGATTAATTTGCTTGAGCTAGTATTGAACTTTTTCAAGTCATCTTCCAACACCTTGATTTTATCAAGAGCAACGACTAAATCAGCCTCAAGGAGTTTTTCTCGAGTGAGATAAGCGCTTTCTCTGTCATCAAAACTTGCTTGCTGAGAGTTAATCCTTGCTTCAGTTTCTGCAAGTTTCTCTTCCAACAAAAAGTACTTTTGATAAAGATTACCGCATTCAAGTGACTTCATACGTAGGTTTTCCTCAGAATCCTTGAGGATC
Organism: Papaver armeniacum; assembly: GCA_023531295.1. Lineage (NCBI taxonomy): Eukaryota > Viridiplantae > Streptophyta > Magnoliopsida > Ranunculales > Papaveraceae > Papaver > Papaver armeniacum. The sequence goes on from JAJJWW010005494.1 coordinate 167,605, forward strand.
GATTCGTTAGAACGATTCGAAACATAAACACCGACGTAACATCTTCTCAATTTATTATTTGTACGACAGAGATTAGTCAGAAAAGGTGTGACATAAGAAGTTGTCATCTTTTTCTTTCCCAACGAATTCAAAAGCATAACATACTCTGAGACTTCCTCATCAACATCTCTATCAATATATGAATCACCTTCATCAGAAAGTTCATCTAAATGTTCTTCTAGGCGTGTTTCCCAGACTTCAACAGGTTCTACAGTAAGAGAATGTTTAGATACCGACCTAGATTTGATAGTTTTCTGAGGTGAATCCAAGCTTTGAAAAACATCTGGCAATTTATGAACTGGTACGTTATTAGAGATAGACTCGTCTATAATCAGATCGCTACAATCACAGACTTATGAGTTCTTTAATATGTTTGCCTGCTCTGATACCAATTGAAAAGAGGGGGTACAACAACCATACCCAATATTTCTCTTAGAAATCTGTATGGACTAACTCCAATATAATTTTAAGAGAATCAACTAGACAATCAGACTCAATCTTAATAAAAGTATATCAAAGAGTTATATCCCACTTTCTCGATTCAATACTTACTCAAGCAAATAGAAATCTGCGAATCTAATTGAATACAAGAGAAAACACTTGAATGGTACCAAAGACCAATGTTCAAGGATCAATAAATTTCAATCAACAACCAAAGGTTGGATTTCCCAATTGATCGATTCAAACGCACAAAATGTGATATTTCAATTATATAACAAAATATAATGCGGAAAAGAAATAACACAGACACCATAAGTTTAGTTAACGAGGAAACCGCAAATGCAGAAAAACCCCGGGACCTAGTCCAGATTGAACACACACGGTATTAAGCCGCTACAGACACTAGCCTAATGCAAGCTAACTTCGGTCTAGACTGTAGTTCAACCCCAATCAATCTCACACTAATCCAAGGTACAGTTGCGCTCCTTACGTCTCTTATCCCAGCAGGATACGACGCACTTGATTCCCTTAGTTGATCTCACCCATAACTAAGAGTTGCTACGACCCAAAGTCGAAGATTTTAATAAACAAATATGTATCACACATAAAAGTCTACGGTAATAGATAAATCTGTCTCCCACAGAAATACCTACGAGTTTTGTTCCATCTTTTGATAAATCAAGGTGAAAATGAACCAATTGATAACCAGGACTTATATTCCCGAAGAAAAGCCTAGTATTATCAATCACCTTACAATAATCTTAATCGACGCGGCGAAAGAAGATATTGTGGAATCACAAATGATGATACAAAGATATTTGTGATTACTTTTATATCTTACCTATCGGAGATATCAATCTCAAGACAATCATTACGATTGTACTCAATACGATAGAAACAGCAAGATCGGATCACACAACTACAAGAAAGTAGTATCGGTCCGCTTCACAATCCCAATGAAGTCTTCAAGTCGTTAACCTACGGTGGTCTCGGTAGAAACCTAAGGTTAAAGGAGAATCGACTCTAGCTTATATAACTAGTATCACACATGAGGTGTGGGGATTAGGTTTCCCAGTTGCTAGAGTTCTCCTTTATATAGTCTTTCAAATCAGTGTTGCAATCAATGTTAGCTTAGTAACAAAGCATTCAATATTCAACGTTAGATGAAAACCTGATTAGATTCAAGCTAATATCTTTCATTTAATTAGATCGAAACTTAGCTTGTTACACACAAATGAAATACACGTTTTAGGTTTGTGTAACCGTATCCAAACATGTACATTCGTTGGTTCAACAGTAGTTAACCAAATGGTTAGCCATATGAGTACTTACATATTAACCATATTCTTCTTTACCATAACTAGTTCAAATGACTCAAATGAACTAGTTAGAGAGTTGTTCAATTGCTTAGATCTTATAGAAGTATACAAGACACAATCAAAGCAAAAACGATTTGATTCACTCGAATCGATTCATGAACTTTATAGCCACGGTTTGCAAACTTGCATTCCTTAGTTAATATAAGTATAAGTCCACGAATAATCGTTTTTAGAAAATAACCAACCTAAGTACGCGGACTAGGTACACGGACTTAAGTACCCTAATAAGTTTGTAAATAGTTCATAAACTCAAAAAGAGATTTTCTCGGGAAGAGAACCTCCAACGAAGACGCGGACTGGGTTCGCGGACTCTGTTCCGATTTCCTGAGCAGCAAAGTATGCAGACTTTGGTTCAAGGAATAAGGACTTCTACATGTATGTGTTACCACACAATGCTTATATCCAACAATGGTTATATAATCTAAACTCTCAATTCAATCATTGAAACATTCTTAGAGGACGTTATACAGTTGTTATTCACAAACTATTTTTCGTTAAAGCCATTTTCAAGTGATTGAAACTTAACATGACTTTCTTCACTAGGTAAAGATGAACTTGGCCAAATCGAAAGCTTACCAACACATATTTCGAGAAATAGATAAGCGAGATAAACTCGGCTCGAAATAGCAAATGTGTATAATCAAAGTCTATATAGTAAAACAACTTTTGTCTCGAGATAGGAGATAGAGTAGATAGACTTTTGAGTGATAGATAAGTTCAAGTCTCCACATACCTTTTAGTCGATGAATTTCCACCAGTTCCTTGAGTAGTTCTTCGTCTAGCATGATGATCGCCATGGAATTCTTGAGCTCAACTACACTTTCTATCCTAGTCCGAGACTTAGCTATAGTAGAGTATAAATCAAGATGTATAGTTTTGATCACTAACATTGACAAACATGCTTGAGATAGAAACGCATGCGAGTTCAACCGAGCAGTGCTCTAACAACCTCACAATAATATTAATCGACTAGCGAAAGAAGATCTTGCGGAATCACAAACGATGAGACGAAGATGTATGTGATTTCTTTTATATCTTGCCTATCGGAGAAATCAATCTCAAGACAATATTTACGATTGTACTTAGTACGATAGAAACAACAAGATCAGATCACACAACTCCGAGAAAGTAGTGTCGGTCTGGATTCACAATCCCAATGAAGTCTTCAAGTCGTTAACCTACGGTGTCTCAATAAAAACCTAAGGTTAAAGGAGAATCGACTCTAGCTTATACAACTAGTATCACACAGGAGGTGTGGGGATCAGGTTTCCCAGTTGCTAGAGTTCTCCCTTATATAGTCTTTCAAATCAAGGTTTGCAATCAATGTTAGCTTAGTAACAAAGCATTCAAAATTCACCGTTAGATGAAAACCTGATTAGATTCAAGATAATATCTTTCAAATGTTAGATCGAAACTTAGCTTGTTACACACAAATGTAATGCACATTTTTAGGTTTGTGTAACCGTACCCAAACATGTACATTTAGTTGGTTCAACAGTAGTCAACCAAATGGTTAGCCATATGAGCACTTTCATATCAACCATATTATTCTTTACCATAACTAGTTCAAATGACTCAAATGAACTAGTTAGAGAGTTGTTCAATTGCTTACATCTTTATAATAGACACAATTGAAACAAAAACGATTTGATTCACTCGAATCAATTCATGAGCTTTATTGCCACGGTTTGCAATTATGCATTCCTTAGTTTATATAAGTTTAAGTTCACAAATAATCGTTTTTAGAAAATAACCAACTTAAGTACGCGGACTTGAGTACGAGGAATAAGTTTGTTTTTAGTTTACAAACTCCAGCAGAATTTCGCGGGATGAGAACTTTCGACAGTACGCGGACTTGGTACGCGGACTCTAGTTAGGTTTTCTGCAAAACAAAGCACGCATACTTTGGTTCAAGGAATAAGGACTTACACACATATGTGTTACCACACAATGTTTATATCCAAAAATGGTTATATAATCTAAACTCTCATTTCAATCATTGAAACATTCTTAGAGGACTGGTAGGCTTGGTAAGATGCCTACAAATGTAACTGCAAGTGCACAGTGTCGACTAGCAACACGTGGCAAGGGCAAAAGTCGATCCATAGGGATTTGGAGGATATAATGTTGAACTTATGGTAAACTAAACTGATTTATATCACAATGTAACAAAAAGGGTTTGTTTTGGGTGTCGATACGACGAAATATGGTAGTGATTTGTAAAGAGAATAAGCAAAACATATTGTAAGCAATTGATTGAGCGGCACTAGGGTGATTGAATTCACCCTTTTAATCCTATACTAAGGCAAAACCAACTCTCAATATGCTTTTGTCCTTCCCTTGAAGGTCTCAGGTGGAAGAATTGTCAACTAATTTCATTAACTTACCCCTAGTATAAGTTATCTTCTTACAGTACAACTTATCACAGGTTCATTTGATCAAAAAGCTAATTAGTTATTCCTAAATAATAAAGCACATCAAGAACAAAATCAGGAAATTGATTAACCTAGCATACAATTAAGGGTTTCACCTACACCCTAGCGTAATGATTTAGAACATTATCAAAGTGAGTAAAACACGGCAAATTAAGCTTGGTGCACCGCTAATCCGGGCATAAGTTTTACATCACACTGCCTCCCCTATTTATACATGAAAACCCTTCATTCAACTTCATTTCGGAAATTATATGAAGGCCCACTCACCAAAACATCTGAATTGGTTGTCCCCTATGTTAATTCGTCTCTGCAACTCCATTAAATTGATTGTTGGGGAAACCCTAACTCTATCTATCTCAAACCTAGCTTCTAGGTTTTGAGAAGAAGCTATGAAGGAGATAGATAGAAGTTAGGAGGCGGAGAAGGTGGCTGCTCAGAGGCGGTCGGAGATGGAGGTGTTGTTTGGCGTTGTTAGGGCTGCAGAAATGGTCGGGAGAAATTGGAAGAGCTGAGGCTCTGGTTCTTGTCGGGAGAAGAAGGAAGAAAGAAGGAGAAGAGGAGTGGTTTGGTCGATTAGGTGAAGGGGTGAGGTGTCTATGGTGTGAGGCGGGAGCAGCGAATGTTGATGCTTGGCAAGGCTAGGACGTTGGATGCGGCTACTTGATAAAATCTCACGGCTCAGGATGGAGCGGGCTTGGATTCGGGTCATGGGTCGGATCTTGGATAGCTCAATCCCATATCTTTGTAACCGGTTTGCTACTGATGCGCAAGCGGGTTGCAACTTCTCTTCCATAGTCACTAGTCTCCAATTTTCTGCTCTTTTGGCTCCTCAATTCATCCAAGCTATATTTAGCACCTAAAAACACAAAATTAATTAGTACAAGTATTTATTCTTGAGAACAGAGAAAATACACAATTTGGGATAATATATGATTTTAAAGCACAAAAGATGAGTTAAATGCCAATAAAAAGGTGTAGAAATATGCAATATTTGGCACTCATCAAATACCCCCAAACCTGAATTTTACTTGTCCTCAAGTGAAACATAAATTAATAAATCCTAACTACACCATTGTCGCTGGTCTCTCGAATGCATTTAGCGTATGCACTAAGCCTTTAAACCCCTAGGTGTCCCTAGTGGAAGAGTTGTAGTCTCGTGAGGGTTTACCAGAGGTGTACCCACAAAACCTTCTTCAACTTCAGAGCGTAAAAGAATCTCAAGCATCCAAGGAGCTATGAGGACATAGAGTTTCTGCATGCTAGTAACACGAAGTTGGAACTGCCAAAGAACGCATTCTCATCCTTAAGAGTTGAGCGAGAAATAACCATACCATATGAAAGAATTCGGGTTCGAGAGTGATCACAAGCCTCGACTTCTGCCTCACCAATAGGGTTTTATGAAAATTGCACTCAAAAAGATCGCTTTTTTAGTCTCTCATGTGTGCAGGCAGGAATAAAGAGAGAAATCCTGCACACGTTGAAGGTGAGAAGGATAACCTTCCGAAATAATTTCTGGAGACTCCACAGAATTGTGGACAAAAAGAATCTTTTCTGATGATCTTTAAGAAAGGAAATCAACCATTAGCAAGGATGGGAGTACTCACTTGCCTTCACATCCGATCGGCAATTAACATCACTCTCCCAGCATCCATAGAAATGTCTTCAATCTTCGGTCTTTGGTCTTCAACTGTTGATGATGAACTTCTGAACTTCACAAAACTTGACAATTAGTAACTTTTCTCTTCAATTTCCTTGTTACTTGGAATTTTCTTCTTGAATTCTTCTTCTTTACCATGGTGGTATCAAAACTAAGAAAATAAACTACATTTTTTTTTTTTTTTTTTTTTAAATTACATGAAATGAAAATAACAATAAAAACAATAAAACTACCAACTCCATGGATGAAGGACTTTATCACTCAATTTTCCATAACTTGTGTTGTCTTGATTTCATAAACTTCACTAATTCTCATCTTATTTTCTTTTCTTTGAATTGTTTCATGTAAACCTTGGACTATTTCAACTTTTCTTCAAATATTCTGACGTTGCTCTGCTTGCTGACGATGATGTGTTTCTATGGATCTGTTGATGTTGTTGAGAGAGAGAGTGATGCTAACTGCAAATCGAACTACAAGAAGGAGTTTTCATCTTTAAACGTCACCCTCATGATTGACAAAATCAGCACTCAAGAGATCAAAAATAGTGCTGAAAGTGGTGCGAAGTTGGGTAGCTCACCATTCCTACCCGGAATTGACGTACAGTGACACACACTCTAACAGATTTTCTAGAAAGTCACAAAAAATGAAGGTCGGTGCCTCGCTTGATGTAAAAATGGGTAGTCTCCACTATGGGTGATCACTATTCTACTACCGAATATCTTTGTAAAGACCTAATTCGCCCTCCCGGCATGCTTAAATCCAACTTTAACGCTCTAATCAACTAAGAAACCCGATTGTGTTCTCCAGTACTTCCAATTTTAGTTATTTCGGTCAGACTCTCTATGTAAACATAGCTAGAAGCATGCTAGTGACTCTAAGATCTCTAAAAGTTGGCAGTTTTATGCAAGTATTTACAAAGAGTTTTGAAAAATTTTGAAATTTTTGATTTTTGATTTTTGATTTTTGATTTTTTTTTTTTTTTTGAACAAAGACTAAAAACTCTATATGCAAAACACACACCCCAAACCTAAATCTAACATTGTCCTCAATGTGTCAACAGATGATAAGAATTCAAACAGTCACATACAATGAGAACAAGGCAGAGCAGATTTAAAGGAAAGAGATTACCGGTATGTCGACGAAAGCAAGATTAGAGCTTCATTAATCACGGCTAGAACCCAAGAAGAACTCAGTTGATGTCATGTTGGATTAGCACAAAATCTACCAAAGAAGACTCAACCGATTCAAGATAGAAGATGTAATATTACCCTCTTGGATTATATACAAGAAAAATTCACCATACACCAACAATCTAAAGAGTTGAGGATCAACCCAAAAGACGATCTGAGAAACATCAACAACCTTACACATATATAACATGAGAGTGCAAGTAAGACTGCATATGTGAACGAGTTATCCCCTAACCTAAACTTGTCAACAGATGTGTTTTTGAGCACAAAATCTTGCAATTCTAGAGGTACATCATGCACAAGGTCTAATTCAAAATGAGTTTTGATAAGAACAGATGAGATATACACATTCCAACCTGTGGCTCTTCAAGGGTATTATATTTAGCGAAAAGTGGTCCAAAAGGACTTGAGAAGCACATGACTCCAGGCCTAGATTAGGAACTCTCGAATAGTTGGTTTAGGTGCAAGACCATGATTATGACATAAGCGGGAAGTTGGGCATGTCTAAGTTGTTCACATGTGTGAGATCAAGAGTACCATTATCAATCACATCAATATCCCCTAAGTCATCTACAAGTGCTGCAACATGCTCACGTTCATAAAACATTTCAACGAACCCAAATTCGTAATCATGATTATTCAAAGTCTCCATCTCATGCATAAGCAAATCGTAAGACACAACACATTTTGACCTAGGCAAGGAATTAGACACATCAAGGTTATTTTCATGCATACGATCATTGGTGTCAACGAGAAAATTCGACCTTCCTAAGTTAGACACCAACGTGTGTTATGCTCTCCGTCACGGAACAACCGTACAAGCCCCAAATCAATATCAACATCATCCAAAACTTCAAAGTTACTGGATAAGAAAATCAGAAGAAACATCATTTTTAAAAGTCGCAGCAACGGAGTCTAAGGTTACTGATAGGTGTAGAATACACCGTATTTATTATCTAGTAATTATGCTTTCTTTGCTATTTTTCGTGTGAATTATGTATCTTATACGTGTTTTTGAGTTTTTAGGTGCTTTGGAGTCGCAGGACGAAAAGATGGAGAAATCATTCATTTGGTTTAGAAGGGCAAAATAGTCATTCATGGGCGAACAATATTTGGAGCCGTACCGAGGTTAAGGGGTAATCAGTTTTGTGCTTAAAGAATTGTTATAAGCAACAAAGGAAAAAACTAAGGGCACCCATCTGGGGTGGCTCTTATGAGGGGCGTCTTATTCCGTGCCATTTACACCTATACCCTAGTCAATCGAGAAGATATTTTCTTCTCCTCATTCACTTTCCTTCCCTTCACCTGAATTTATTAAGCACCGCATTTCTGCTGAAATTGAGAGATTGAGATCAAGATGTTATGGCGGTGAAGATGTTGATCGAAGCAAACAATGGTCAGTGTCACCGTAATTGATGAATCGAGATGGGTTTTGCCGAGAGGTTAAAAAGGGGATCTGTGGGTTTTACTTGAAATCAAGCGAGATGGAAGATCAATGTAGAGCTGCTGTTGTCTTTGATGGGTTTGTGGCTGATTTCTTTGTGAGTGAAGAAGAATCGAAGATGAGAGTAAAGAAGAAGTAGGCGATGTTGGTGTTGAGTAGATAGATTCGATTTGTGAGAGAAATCAAGGGTTTCGGTGGTTAAGCTCGTTGTGAACTGATGAAGGATGATTTATTGAAGCAGAATTAGAAGATGGTTTCATCCCTGAAACAGTGGGTGAAGTTCAAAATCGGCCTGTGTTTGATCTATTAAGGTTGTGTTGGTGTTGCCGCTGGTTTACAGGGAGAAGCAGAAGAAATGAAGAGGGTTGTCTCAGAAGCATAATTGTAATTCTCCTGTGAATTGATGAGTATGCTGTGTGGTTCAAGAAGGTTGATGATTGTCAAGGGAAGATTGAGAAGGACTTGACAAGTTATATGATTGAATTGAGTTGGTTGCGGAGTCTTGAGTGTTGGTGGTGCATAAAATGGTGATGAGCTTATGATGGCTCGGGTTGAAGTTATTATTGTGGCATGTGAGCTTGGTGAGGCTAGTGGTTGTGAAGGCAAGGCAATGGTTCGGGGAGAGATTTGTGTTAAACCGTGGTTGATGTTTGTGCTGGGCTGTAATGGATGCAAGTGCAGTTACAGAAGGTGAACTCAAGAATCTGTGAGGGGTATGGTGAAGTGATGAAGTTGCAGTGATGGAAAGGGTACCTGGTGGTGCAATTGGCCACTGGAACTGAGCTACAGGTGCAAACTGGTCTGGGATTGCAGGTCATGAAGTCACAGGAAGCTGCAGAAGGCTAGGTTGTGGCTATGGCACAGATTGCAGGTGGAGCTGAAGAATGCAGCTGAGTTTAGGTGGAATGTATGGCGAGTGCAGGCTAGATGTCAACAAACCCAGGAAATGGATTGGAGCTTGCGAGGTGATGGCAGTGCAAAGGGGCTTGTGATCTTTGATAATGAAGCCGAGTGAGCAAATCGGCTCAAGAGGGTTAACTGGAATGTGGCTAAGTGAAGTTGGTTATTATGTGAATTTCAGGGAAGTATGCATAAACTGGTGGTGTTGGTAATAAAACATGTAATGGATGTGATTGGCAGTGGTGTCTGAGATTGCGAAATTGGGGTTCTGTGATGATGCATTGCAGTGAAGATGGAGTGAGCTGTTGCACCGAGATGGAATGGAATGAGGATCTTTATGCTAGCAGTGCCGGGCTCGATATCGGTGAAGCATTGGTGGATCTTTGGTGAAGGCTGCAGAGGCACCTTGGTGATGTTGGGTTTGCTGCGGGAGCGATAGATGATGAATGGTTATGGTGTTTTTGAAGGTGGTCCGTGTGGAAATTTAAGCCGAGAGTACGTGCAGTGTCCGATGTAACAAAACAAGAAGGCAAGAGTGGTTGATTAATGTTGTTGTGCTCGAGGTTGAATGAGCGGGATATGGAAGTGCTAAGTCGATAATGGGAATGGAGATTGTGAGGCTGCGGTCCGGTGTGTGTGTGATGGCGAGAATCTTGAATTGAGCAAGGAAGTCCGATGGAAGCAGATCAAGCCGGGTGAACCTGAATTGGCTAGGTAAAGTGCCATTAGAGTTGAAGATTGAGAGCGAGATGTTGCGGGGAGATGATGAAAGAATAGAATTGGAGGTTGTGAATGTGCCGGGTGATAAGAATTTTCTTTGTGGAGGAGTCATTGCGATTCTGATTCAAGAAGCAGACTATGATGCACAATGATTGTGCACCGTAAGCGCTTTGTGACAGACTCAAGTCTCCGATCGGCCCTGGAAGGCTAACTACTCAGCTGACCATGGATCAACCTGACTCGTATGACAAATGTGCTGGCTCGGTTTGACTCGGTATGACCGAGTTGACCCGAGTTGACTCGCCGTGTAGACTCGTTGACCGGTGACCGGTTTGACTTTGCCGGTCACCTGAGGTACTTTCCGGCGAACTTTCCGGCCACAATCCCAGTTTTCCGGCGAGCGTTTTTGGGACACAATTTCTACACGGGTTTCTCTCTCTCGTGGGCCGGGTGAATTTCCAACTAATGGACTTTGAAGACAAAACCTAGTTTTGGAAGGAGTGGAGCTATAAAAGAGAAGATTTTTCTCAAGATCTATTATCATATCTTTTATTATTCTTTTTCCTCTACTTTGTTTTCTAGGGTTTTAGAACATGAAGTCTTTTCTCTTTCTTCTTGTGATGAACTCCTTGAATATGAGTACCTAATTTTATTATTGGTTATGGAATAAGTTGAATTTCCAAACATGAGTTTTTGTGCAATAAATTAGTTTTCTCTCATATTATCGTTTATGATTCACCATGAATATTGTTACATGATTTGAATGCTTGTTAGTCGAGTCGCGAGTCGATTGAGTTTGCTTTCATCTCTATTGCTAGATTAGGGTTATTATACGCAAAAGTGATAATTCCGGATTGCAAGTAGCATAAATATGATTATAGTTTGTAGTGATATATTCTTATGATCATATGTGAACCATAACCTTTGTTAAATCGGATTAGTGCGCTTTCCACGTTCGATTGCTTTGATTGGCCTGATTTCATAGAACTTAATGCACCTAGGGAATTAAACTTGATTAGTGCTTTTACACGTTAGGTTGTTCCTTTAGGTAGAATTCATATTCGCATCTTTTAATGTGTTTGTTGATGACATGAGGAGATTTATGGATATTCTTGCGATCAAGGTATTCTAGGGTCTTTGATAAGAGTTGAGATTAAAGTATCAATTCTATTTATTGCGTTGAAAACATGTTTGTGAATGAAAACGAAATCCTTAACCAATACCTTCTTATCCTTGATTTGATTTGTTTACTTTTCTTTATTTGTTTTATTTAGTTTATTACATAAAAATCACAAAACTACCGTGTGTTATTTATAGGGAACCGAAACAATTTGACAACCTAGACCCTCTCGTGGGATCGATCCTTTCTTGCCCTTGCTATATTTATATTTTGAGTAGTAAGAAAGTGTAATTTATTTTTGACGCTTACGACCGCGGTCAGTTACAGTAACGGAAGATTCCACAACAACATTTTCAGAGTAAACATGCTCTTCTAACATTAAATCATTATCATCATCATCGTAACAATGATACAATGCCTCATTCAACACTATAGTGTCTCTACTCCATTCATGTACCTCTATATCAGGTTTGCACGAGTAGGAACAGATGCACTATTTTCAAAATTCAATTCATTGGGACTAACAAGCAATTCATCTTGAAATTCCTCCCTTTCTACATTTTGTAAATGAATCATATTCATCCTTAATATCATATTAAGTTGTTCAATTGAAGGGGAGTCTTCAATAGTGGGTGTCCTCATTTCACATGGATATTCAATACATGGTTGTGTATGAGGTTTACTATCGAATGGGCATTCAGATGTGTTGCTATATGGATGATCATGAAATGCTTTCAATTCAAACTAGCATTATTTTGCTCAATGAGTTTGATATTCTCCATCACAGATTGCATACAAGAGCTCAGGGGAGTACAAAATTGTTCAACATCCCGTGGTGGTGGATGATACATGTGTGGATAATTATTAGGGTTTGCATATTGAGGCTCATGACCTAGAAAAGGTTCATAATAATCCTAAAATTATGAACATCATGGTATGTGGGGGTTCATAATGTGAAGCATGCCCGTAAGCAAGTTCCTAATGGATTTGTGTTCATCCCAGTTGAAGACCAAAATCGACATGATGAGTTATCGGAGACACGAGAGATTGAGAGATGCACAAGTAACAATTCAATTTAGCAGGTATGTCACTCAAATACTCATGCACTATGTTTGCGAGGGTTCGATAAAGCTACGCAATGCAACTAGTTAAAGCAAGCATGTATGAACATCAATCAACATGTTATGGCTATCGTGAGAGTGCGCAAATGCGGGAAACAGGGATTGCAAAGCTTTTAAGAATAACACTCAGATTCGGGGCGAAAGCACAAAGACACGCTATTCTTGAAATTAACAAATTCGGCAAGTAAGGATGTTACTCCGATATCAGAATCATGCTTATGCACACCGGATGTTGCAGGGATTGGGTGATGCGATACATCGAACTACAGCAAGCAACCAATTGAGCTGATAAGCATGCTATATCATTCACACATTCATCAAGGAAAACAAGGGTTCGATAATGGTTAGTAAGCACAGGTTCAGGGAGCATACATGGGCATCAGTCCAGGCATAGCATCAATCAATCAATTTGGGCTATCAGACATCTACGTAATGTGCAACTCAGGGGAACAAGGAATTTTTGCAGCACAGATTCAAAGAGTGATAGATGATGCTTAGCAGGTGTGTAGATTCAGAGATTATGCAAAGATCAGCAATAACTCAGATACAAAATTTCAACACTTTCACAACAAACTTGACATGATAGAGAGTTACCAACAGGTTTGGCTCACAGGGTATCAACAGGTTTGGCTAACCCCAGTCTTCACAGATCATGCATAAAGGTGCAGGGCAGATAGTTCAACAAACTCATGCAATAAAAATAACTCAGCTAACAAGGATTTCACTCAAGTGCCACAGAGATACCCAGGCAACTAGTTCATCATACAGTTAGAGTAATGCTTGTGAGATCTACAATCGATTCAGGGATGATTTCTCAGCAGTGTAGAGATTGATAGATGCATACACATGGAGATGACAATCTCAGCAGGACAATTCGTCTCTCAAAGGTCACAGGATGATGCCAATATAGATATCCTAGTTCAGTGAGCGAGGACATGGTATGTCAACATCAAAAGTTCAAATATTCAATGCTACACAGTGAGGTTTATAGTTTCAAAAAGGTACTCATTTCACTCAGACATCATAGAATCATGTTTGTGCATATCAGGGTGAACCAACATCAGTGAGAATCATTCCGCATTCACGACAACTATTCAGGGCAGAAATTGAGTTTGAGAGTATAATACCGCCAGTATAAAACTAGGTTTAGGCACTCACTGAGGTTCTGTTGCTCCTTTATCCTTCCTTGTTTGGGCCATGAGCACCGGCGTACAGACTAGGTGTAGTCACGGAAGATAGATGCTCTGCTCTTTTCACTCCTTTCTTGGCTTTTGCGAGAAGAAGTTCAGTACACAAACTCAACAAAAACCTTGACTTCGGGAATGGTAAAGGTGAAGTAAAAACAAGAGACCACTAGCATTGAAAATTTCAAAAGTCTGCAAAATGAAAGAGATGAAATGCGGAGATCTTTGAACTACGGAATTTTGCGGGGGTGATAAGGTTCTGAAAGAAATGAACTAACAACACTACTTCACACTTGCTGAGACTTCCAGCACAGGTTATAGACAATCCTTAGCAAAATCTGAGCTATGCTACAGGATATAGTTTAGCTATGATGCACTTATAAACAATGGTATGCAAGATACATTACAGGCTATGAGACTGATTATACTATGTTACAGATGAGCACAGAAGGCCTAGAATGGAATAATTTACACTAAGTTACACTACAGGGCAATGATGCAGAGATGCCTAGCTTAACAAAAACAACTGAAATAATGCAGTTTAAGTAACACCTACCACTACACAAGAGTCAGCTAGCACAGATAAGGGTTTTAGCAATTAAAACATGGATGTTACCATGCCGCTGAGATGTGACAATAGTGACAGATCAGATCATGCAGGCTTGAGTTCAAGCTAGGCCAGATGCTGAACGAAATAGCAAGTGCTACAAGGGGCCAATGAACAGCTGAAACTATGATCCTACAACTTCCTTCACTTACCAATGGATATTCACAGATGGCATAAGCTTTAAACTATAAAAGAAAGAAGTTTGACAAAAGCATACAACTAAGCTACAAATGCAGAGTATTATGCAATGCAGGCTAACTATGTTATACTATAACAGTAAAAGTAAATTTAAACAAGTGTATACACAACCTAACTAGAACCTAGTGAAGTAAACATAGATATACAGAACATGATGCAATGACAGATAATTTTAAAGAGATGCAAGATAGATGAAGATATGAAAACGAAATTACACTAACTTGTGAGACAAAGAATAAAATCTACACATATATATATACAAAACTACAGTAAAAATAGTAAGGTTAACAATAGAACAGCTATACCACTACCAAATCCCCGGCAACGGCGCCAAAAACTTGGTTGGCTTGGTAAGATGCCTACAAATGTAACTGCAAGTGCCTGTGTGTCGACTAGCAACACAGGCAAGTACAGTCGATCCACGGGGATTTGGAGGATATAATGTTGAACTTATGGTAAACTAAAGCTGATTTAAATCACAATGTAACAAAAAGGGTTTGTTTTGGGTGTCGATACGACGAAATATGGTAGTGATTTGTAAAGAGAATAAGCAAAACAGATTGTAAACAATTGATTGAGCGGCACTAGGTTGATTGAATTCACCCTTTTAATCCTATACTAAAGGCAAAACCAACTCTCAATATGCTTTTGTCCTTCCCTTGAAGGTCTCAAAGTGGAAGAATTGTCAACTAATTTCACTAACTTACCCCTAGTATAAGTTGTCTTCTTACAAGTACAACTTATCACGGGTTCATTTGATCAAAAATCTAATTAGTTATTCCTAAAAAATGAAGCACATCAAGAACAAAATCGGGGAAATTGATTAACCTAGCATACAATTAAGGGTTTCATCTACACCTAGCTGAGAATGATTTAGAACATTATCAAAGTGAGCAAAACACGATTTGAAATTAAGCTTGGTGCAAGCTAATCCGGGCATAAGTTTTACATCACTTGCCCCCTATTTATACATGAAAACCCTCCATTCAAATTCATTTCGGAAATTATATGAAGGCCCACTCACCAAAACATCTGAATTGGTTGTCCCCTCTGTTAATTCGTCTCTGCCACTCTATTAAATTGATTATTGGGGAAACCCTAACTCTATCTATCTCAAACCTAGCTTCTAGATTTTGAGAAGAAGCTATGAAGGAGATAGATAGAAGCTAGGAGGCGGAGAAGGTGGCTGCTCAGAGGAGGTCGGAGATGGAGGTGTTGCTGGCGTTGTTAGGGTTGCAGAAATGGTCGGGAGAAATTGGAAGAGCTGAGGCTCTGGTTCTTGTCGGGAGAAGAAGGAAGAAAGAAGGAGAAGAGGAGTGGTTTGGTCGATTAGGTGAAGGGGTGAGGTGGCTATGGTGTGAGGCGGGAGCAGCGAATGTTGATGCTTGGCAAGGCTAGGACGTTGGATGCGGCTACTTGATCAAATATCACGGCTCAGGATGGAGCGGGCTTGGATTCGGGTCATGGGTCGGATCTTGGATAGCTCAAGACCATATCTTTGTAACCGGGTTTCTACTGATGCGCAAGCGGGTTGCAACTTCTCTTCCATAGTCACTAGTCTCCAATTTTCTGCTCTTTTGGCTCCTCAATTCATCCAAGCTTTATTTAGCACCTAAAAACACAAAATTAATTAGTACAAGTATTTATTCTTGAGAACAGAGAAAATACAAAATTTGGGATAATATATGATTTTAAAGCACAAAAGATGAGTTAAATGCCAATAAAAAGGTGTAGAAATATGCAATATTTGGCACTCATCAAGGACGTTATATATTTGTTATTCACAAACCATTTTTTTTCAAAGCCATTTTCAAGTGATTGAAACTCGACATGACTTTCGTCACTAGTAAAGATGAACTTGGCCAAAGCGAAATCTTACCAACACATATTTCGAGAAATAGATAAGCGAGATAAACTCGGCTCGAAATAGCAAATGTGTATAATCATAGTCTATATAGCAAAACGACTTTTGTCTCAAGATAAGAGATAAAGTAGATATACTTTTGAGTGATAGATAAGTTCAAGTCTCCATATACCTTTTAGTCGATGAAGTTCCACCAGTTCCTTGAGTAGTTCTTCGTCTTTGTATGATGATTGCCATGGAGTCTTGAGCACAACTACACTTTCTATCCTAGTCCGAGACTTAGCTAATAGTAGACTAGAAATCAAGACTTATAGTTTTGATCACTAACATTGACAAACATGCTTGAGATAGCAACGCATGCGAGTTCGACCGAGCAGTGCTCTAACACTTAGATCTTGATTTTCCGGTTTTATACAGACTCTCTCTCTGTTTAGTATCAGGACATTACCTTTGTAAATGCCCTTTTTTCTTACACAAGAAGCACACACCAGAATTGTTGCGTTTTCTGGATCTGGATTTCACAGATTTATTTAGCCTTACCTTCTTGTATCTTGATACATTCATACTAGGTGATGATTTATCAAAGCAATTGAGTCTATTTCTCATATTCTGATTTTCTGCTTTTAACTTCCTTATCTCATCTTGACAAGCTTTAATATCGAGAATGAGTTTAGATACTTGTACCTTTTCAGCGTATTGAGTAACCTCGATTTTCTTCAATCTCTTGTTAAATTTTTCTTTATCATTCAGAAGACTTAGTTTGAGTTGATCAAGCGACGATTTTATTTCAATGATGTCAGATTCAAGAGGGTGAGTTCTTTTATCTTTACATGGAAACATTTCTTTGAAAATCAAAGGAGTAAACTCTTCTTGAGTATCTAGAGTTGGAAGAACTTCAGAGTCATAGACTTCTGCAATAGTTGCAATATGATCTATCTCATCAACTTGATCATTCTCGTTAGGACAATAATCAAGTGTGGCAGTGTAAGCATTTCTTTTCCATTGTGTGTCCTTAGTTGGACAGATCACGGATAGATATGACCGAACCTTCTACACTTGTAGCATTGAGGAATAATATCATCATCATCCCAGGTGTCTTCACGTTTATTTGAAGGAACGGTTTTTTATTTTGGCACAGGAGATTGTCTTTTTCGATGTCTCAATAGTTTCTTGAATCGTTGAGTAATAAGAGACAAATGATGATTTAGCCCAGCTTCATCTTTAGCAGTTTGATCTTCCTGATTTTTGGAATCTTCCAATCGGAACCCTTTTTATGGCTTTGTAGGCCAGATTGTCTTTTTGTTTAGACAAATTTTCTTGATCAAATATCTTTAGTTTTCCAACTAGGGAACTTCTAGATAGAGATGAAAGATCATTAGCTTCAATGATTGCATGCTTTTTAGAATCGTATCTAGATGGCAACGATCTGAGAATTTTGCATATTATATCCTTTTTAGAAATAGTCTTTTGAAGAGAGAAAGAGGCATTGATTATCTCAGAGAGTCTAATATGAAACTCTTCAAACGTATCGTTGTCTTCCATTCGAAGGTTTTCCCAATCGGTCATAAGAGTTTGAAGTCTAGCTTATTTCTCTGATATGTTTCCTTCAAATACTATCTGAAGATTATCCCAAGCTTCTTTTAAAGTTTGACAAGTTGATACATGATGTTGTAAATCACGACAAACAGCATGTATAATGGCATTCAAACCATCTGAATTCTACTTAGCAAAAGCCTTTTCTTCGTTTGAAAACTCAACTAAGCGTTTAAACTCAGTTTCCGAATATTCTACCTTTGGGTAATTATAACCATCGACGACTAACAGCCATGTATTAAAGTCTCGTGATTGAAGAAAAAATCTCATAGCAGATTTCCACCATGGATAGTTTGTTCCGTCAAATCTTGGCGGTACGTTAATTGAAGTCGATTCATGAGAACTCGAGTTCATTATTATAGGTTGGATCGTACCAAACACATATTTTTAGATCTTTTCATGTTTGCCTACTTTGATACCAATTGAAAAGGCGAGGGTACCCAAATATACCTCAAGCTAAAAAATTTCCTACCTATAAGTCCTTTCTTCGAAAGTGATTGTCTATGGACTGAGTCGAGACAATACAACTAATCGGTTCACACTTTGTGTGATCGTCTATGGATACGAGATCGAGACAATACAACAACGAAGTATGTTTACTTGATAAAAGGGTTCGGACTTAACCAAACACAATAGGATTACTTATCAAGTAAATAGGAATTAACGTTTGTGTAATTTACTTTAATTATAATAAAACAATTATAATGCGGAAATAAAAGTAAATGACACAGCAAGATTTTGTTAATGAGGAAACCGTAAATGCAGAAAAACCCGGGGACCTTGTCCAGAATTGAATACTCTTAGGATTAAGCCGATATACAAAATTAAACCAACTTCGTATAGTTGAGACCAAGCAACTAAACCTATAGTTCACCTAGTTCCGTCTGTATTCCCACGCCTCCAACTTATGAATAAGTCACGTACTTGGAACAATTCCTTTGGTTCGTATTCCAAACAGTAAAGGAACAACAAATCTGTTTGGTAGCAACTCTCTTCAACCAAGTGATGTGAGTTCGACAAAGGCTCTTATGTTTATCTCAATAAACTCCTTCGCCAGGTTCTTAGATCTATCTTATTCTCAACTTCCAAAGGTAATTGTTAAGATTTTGCAATCAATACTTTTAATCACCAAGAATTGTATTGATGCCGATCTACACAACTAATCAATCTAATCTACCACAAGGATAAACCGATTATAGTTGGATCCTCTATACCGAAACAAGTATTGTGGACCAAAGATTATGAACCCCAAATCGAAATCTTCAATATCTTCTTTGTCTTCAAATCTTCCTAGATCTTCAATAAACGCCTGCACACAACAACTTGAATCTCTTGTGATCAATCACGCACATAACGGAGTATGTTAACAATGGATTATCACAAGACGTCTTTAGATCTACAAACAGTCTAAAGATCCCTGTCAAAACTTCGATCTAGTTTGAGTGAATCTTATATCAGAAGAGAAGATTCTCAAGCATAAACAAACTAGGTGCAATCAAAGTTCAACCACCGTTAGTCAATCAAATCAATCGAAAACACAAGATAAACCGCAATTATCTAGTTTCCCACCAACGATACTAATAGATCTTATCAATCCCAAAGAAGACTATAAACTGAGCGGCCGTAAGAGATTTCACCTAATTAGGTTACTCTCCTCTCCGAATAGGCGGCTTCACCAGTAACAACACAACCGAGGAAGTTTGCTGTCACGAAGGATTAGTTTGCTAGAAATGCAAACTTCAAGTATTTATAGACAAGGAAGTTTGGACACCAAGGAATTTCCAAAACCGAAAATATTCTCAAGATATGCAATATATTCCAAATTCGGTTTCCATAATTCCTGGAAACGCCCTGTCCAAAATATTGACTGAAAATCTCTTTGGAAAATCTCCAACTAGTAAATGCACATTACTAATTCTCATTTTCCTAAAATAAAATTAAAAACATTAAATAAAAGATTCTTAACTTATTTATGTTTCGATCCTGGGATTCTCTTCCTTTAGCTATTAAGGAATAACTTTGAACGATTAAAGATAAGCGTTACTGCACATGTTCAAGGTATGTCGACATCCTTACTCTGTAAATCCTCTTTCATACTTGCAATCTTGAAACCGATTTTCCACACTTCCAAACAAGTTTAGAATTGGTTCATCTAACTTTCAAGAACTATGTGATTGATCAAGAACACTCAATCACAAATCATGGGTTTAACGGTTCTACCAAAACAAGTTTCGGTTCTACCTCCATGTGAGTATTGTGCATAGTCACACTAGATTTCCAAAATTCGATTGACTAGGTACTAGGATCGGTTCCCCACATATATATGGTATCTAACTTGAATGTGTTGCACATGTCCATAGGATCGGTTCCCCTTTGCCTAAAAACGTGTTGTACATGTCCATAGGATCGGTTCCCCTTTCTGCTAAAACATGTTGCACCACATACGCGATTCTCCTTTGTGATGTGTTTCACCTCTTACTAGGATCGGTTCCCCTTTACCCATAGTTGGTCATACACAAATCACAAACTCGATCATACCATCTTAGGTGATTACTTAAGATCGGTTTCACTAATAAAAGTCATGCCAATACATAAGTCATGCCTTTGTGAATAGTTTTACCAAGAACACAAACAAGTCATGAGCGGTTATACTAAATCACACATATTGGTTGTTCACAAGATATGTAATGAATAACAATACCAATAACGCCTGGCGATATCCTTTTCGATTGGTAAACAAGTTTATGAACTTACTTCCTTAAAACACATGTATAAACATTGTTTCCTAGGATGAAATCCTCACCTCATACCCATACATAATCACAATAGCATTCAAACGATTATGTCGATGTCTTATCTATAAAGTTTAATGGTTAAGCAATAAACCTCGTATTGTATTCCTTAATACTATGTCTATCTAGAGTGTTCATGCTTTGCAGTTTTGTTTTCAATATGCACGACTTGAAATATACGTTAGGGAATGAAACAGTTCAAGTCAAATATCACTAACCTCAAGTGGAAGGATGATGTTGTCGTTGTAGCTTCTTACTTCTTCACTTCTTAAAGTCTTCGCAATACTTGTAATGTCTCATATCCTAATACTTTCAAGCTAACCTATACGAAGTTGACTCTAGTACATAATCAAGCGACTCTTAAAATGAGTTTTGATTCACTAAAATATGACAACCAAACTTGACATACCAACGCTTGGTGGGTTCAACCGATCTATGCTCTAACAGTTTCAATGAGCTTTGGTGCCAAAAAATAATGCAGTGCATCTCTACCACCACCTCTGCTGTCCTTATTAATGGCTCTCCTGATTCTTTTTTTACTCCTTCTAGAGGCCTTAGACAGGGGACCCTCTATCTCCATATCTCTTTCTTTTCTGCATGGAAGCTCTATCCATAACTCTCATACATGCTGAAGATCTAGGTATCATTTCCGGTATAAAGATTTGCAGGGGTGCTCCTTCTATAAATCATCTATTATTTGCTGATGATTGTATGGTCTTATGCAAAGCTAACAAAGTTGAAGCTCAAAATCTCATGGACATTCTCAACATATTTGGTGACACCTCAAGCCAACTCATCAACTTCAATAAATCTGGAGTATTTCTCAGCAGAAACATTGATCCATCTCTCATCCCTGCCATCAGCAACATAATGGGAGTTCAAGTTCTGTAACTGGATGATAAATATCCAGGATTTCCTCTTTTAACCCACAGAAGCAAAATCAAGTCATTTAAACTAGGGGTTGACAAGATGAAGTTGAGATTATCAAGTTGGAAAAATGCTCCTCTAAATCCTGCTGGTAGGGAAATTCTCATTAAAACTGTTGCTTCAACAGCCAGTATCTACCAAATGAACTGCTTTAGAGTTCCTAAACAAACTTGTCAAGACTTAAACAAACTTCAAAGAGATTTCTTTTGGGGAAAAAACCTGGAAAACCCCAAAGGCTACTACCCAAAGGCTTGGACATCCATCTGCAAACCAAAGGAGCTAGGTGGTTTAGGTTTCATGAACATGGAGCTCTTCAACAGCTCTATGATTACAAAAATTGGATGAAGACTGGAACAAGATAAAGACTCATTATGGTATCAACTAATGGATGCTAAGTACTTGCTGAGAATAAATGTTCTAAATATGGACACAAAAGCTAAAGATGGAGACCCTTGGATCTGGAAAGGTATCCTTGAAGGCATACAGAACATACAACACCATTGTTATTGTAAAATAGGCAATGGAAACAGAAATAGAATATGGGAAGACATCTGGATCCCAAACTCCACAGTTAAACTCATAAAACCCACTCATTGCCCACAACATATTGAGATGCTGACACACCTCATGACACCGTCTGGGGACTGGAATACTCACCTTGTTGAGCACATTTTCAGTATAAACAATGCTCAAAACATCCTGGCACTCAACATTCATCCAGGGGCGGATGATACTATTCAATGGAACTTAAATAAAACTGGAAAGTTCTCTGTCAAAGCCATTTACAGGGCAAAGATAGACAACCTATACAGGAATGACACCATTACAAGAAATTGGGGGCTATATGGAAAATGAATATTGCTCAAGTTGTAAAGATTTTTATCTAGAAATATGCACATGAAATCTTTCCCACTAATGCAAAGACTGCAAGCATTCTGCTCTACATTGATCCTATATGTCAAATTTGCAAAAGTGGGGAGGAAACCATGACACACATGTTCTTAAATTTCCCTGCAGCAACTGGTGTATGGCATGAAGTTCTTGGGGAAGCTCATGGCAAGTTTGACAACACCACAAACTTCATGGATTGGTTCAACTTCTGGTTCATACCTGGAGATTCTTCTGAAAATTACAATATTTATGCCATCATTTGTTGGTATATTTGGAAGGCTAGATGTGACCTAGTTTTCAATCACATAAAGCCTAATGCAAAAAAAACATCTCTCTGCATTAAGCAACACCTCTGTGATTATAACAGAGTACACAACCTACCAACTCATGCTCTAAATATATTCTCTCTGAATGGTGAAGAACCTGACATTCGGACAAACATTACAGTACTTTATGATTTGAATCAACATGCTCCACAGGAATTTGGTTTTATTATCAAAATCTATACAATACAGGACCTTGAAAACCAGAAATTTTTTTATGCACTAACTATCTGGGATGTTGCAGGAAACAACATTGATAGAAGAGGACACTCAGGCCACTTGGGAGAATGGGGAGCAACAGGAGGTGCAGACCTAGCTTTCAACTGGGCTAAGGAGCAGCAACACATGAATATTGAAGTACAAGCTGAAAGCAAAGAAACTCTGATAAGATTTCAGTCTCTATACACCCAGGCTATCAAAGGAAGATTCAACATTGGTTATTATGAAGGCTTGCAAAGCAACAATGAAGACACTTTCTTAAGAATCGAACCAGTATCTTTTGTTTTAACTAGTCTTACTCTTATCCATAAAACTCAAAACTTGCAATCTCTAAATATTGCTATTATGTGTAAGAATTATGAAAGCAGGCTTGGCACAAGCACTGCTACTACTTTGTCTTGTCCTTAGGCTCTGCCTAAGTTTTTTTCTATAAAAAAAAAAAAAATTGTAGTGGATCAGCGGTTTTGAATATTTTAACCGACTGACCTACAAACTTCTTGACAAACTACATTCTGGAACTAACCTTCGTACAGCAGTGTAGGTTAAGACTACGTTGTGGTGTATGTTAAGGTCGGCTAATAAGACTTGTTTCCCCCTCCTCCTCTACGCCAGATCCCCAAATACAGCGACACGGACGTATCTTTCTGCGTTTTCAACTTATTTATCGTCCTCCTCAGTATGAGCCTAAGATTACACAAGCAGCTTAATGTAAGAGTAATCTCAAATTACTATTATCATTTTGATCATCCATTTCTGCATCATGAGTTATTTGTAAGAAATTATTATAACAGTTCAGAACTTGAGAGTTTTGTCAAGGATGAATGCAGGTCAGGAAAGATCAAGAAACTTGATCATGGTTTGAAATTTTTTGAGCAATTAATTTCAGAAAGGCCATTACCAAATACTGATACATTTAATCATGTATTGGGATCATTATCAAAGATCAAATGTTATTCAGATGTCATTAAGTTGTATAAGAAGATGAGATTGGTTGGTGTAAAACCCGGTATTTATACATTAAGCATTTTGATTAATTGTTTCTGTCAATTAGGCAAAGTGAATCATGGGTTTTGTTTTATTGGAGAGATTATAAAGAGAGGTTATCATCCTGATACAATTTTTTTCAATACACTGATCAAAGGACTGTGTATGAAGGATGAGATTGAAACTGCCTTAAAAGTGTTTGGTGAAATGTCTCAAACGAGTACGGGACCTGATGGATATACATGTAATTCTCTTGTACCTGGGCTTTGTAGGACTGGAAGAGTGGATAGTGCTATTGAGCTGAAAAACAAGATGGGTGAATGGAATTGCAGCCCTGATGTTGTTTCATATTGTGCCATCATAGATACACTTTGCAAAGGAGGTTTAGTTGATGAAGCTTTGGTTATCTTCTCTGAAATGCTTAGAGATTCAAATGTTGTGCCGAATGTAGTTGTGTACAGTTCTCTGATTAATGGATTTTGCAAGTCAGGCCGGTTAAATGAGGCTAAGAAACTCTTAGATGAGATGGAACAAAGAGATATCCATGCAAATGTTTACACCTATAGTTCTATAATTCATGGTCACTGCCTACACAATCAATGGGACGAAGCGAGCAGATATGTTGATGAAATGATGGATCGAGGGATTTTACCCGATACAGTAACTTTTAGTATATTAATAGATTCACGTTGTAAAGATGGGATGATGGAAGATGCTTGGAGGTTATTTGAACTGATGGACCAGTTAAATATAAAGCCTGATATGTTTACCTATACCTCAATGATCCACGGTCTGTTTTTGGCTGGACGGTTGAAAGATGCGGTGAAACTGTTTGACTCGATGCTGAATAAGGGCCTTCAACCGGATATTACCACTTGCAATATGTTAATCAATGGGTATTGCAAGAATCGTAAGATAGATGAAGCTATGCAGCTAGTCAAGAAAATGAAACGAAAAGGATTGCAACCCACAACAGTTACTTCCAGTATACTATTAGAGGGACTGTATCGGGTTGGAAGAGTTAAGACTGCAATGAGTTTATTCAATGATATGCCATCTTTTGGTCAATTTCCTGATGAAGTTACATATGGTATAATGTTGGATGGACTCTGTAAGAACGGAAAAATTGAGGAAGCAATAGAATTGTTTCAATCCATGGAGGGTACAGGTATCTCAGCTAATATTCACATGTACAGTATTCTTATTTACGGTTTTTGTCAGGCTGGTAAGTTGGAAGATGCAAGAAGACTGTTCAACGAAATTCCAAGAAAAGGATTAGCGCCTGATGTAATAACATATACCGTAATGATGGATGGCCTCTTTTGTAGCAAGATGTTATCTGAGGCTAGCAAATTGATCATCGAAATGGAGGAGAAGGGTTGTTTACCAGATGCTGTAACATATAACACCATCATTAAGGGTTTTCTTATTGCAAAAGAGACTGACAAGGCATTGCAATTTCTTTGCAAGATGCGTGAAAGAGAATTTTTACCAAGAGATCCTGTCGTTTCCTTGTTGACAAATACTCTCTCCGCAGATGAGCTGAAAAAGTTGTAGTTTATTTTTTATTTTTTTTGTGAAACCTCGTAATTGTTGAGGTAGCATGGAATCTAATTCTTAATCAATTATTAACATCGTTGGATGAATATATGGTATCTTTTGGGGTCACACTCATACACCTCCCATTTCAGTTGAATTCATTCAGGTAAACAATGTATGAAATTTGCTCAGAGTTCAGTCGAGCGGTCTTCAAGCTTCTGCGGCGATAAAAAATGTAGGTATGACAGAATGGCGACTAGAGAAGCTTGATAAGGTACACAGGTAATCTGTCTCATTCACATTTTGTTTTGTTGAAGGTTACCTACGTAGATACAAGAATTTTAGTTGAAGCAATAACTAACATCTGATGAGTCTGTAATCTGCTTAACTGCAGTCTTTTCACTCAGGTTTCTGGTGCACCGTGTTATTTGTTCGATCTCAGTTAGGACTTGACATCATTACTGTATCTGTCTTCAGTAGTTTTTGCATGCAGTTTGTTCAATACTGTAATCTTTTTTTGTATCCTTCATATGTTTGTTCTTACCTATGATTATTGTAATCTTTTGTGCATTTTTTTTTTGGCAGTCTTGCTGTCTTTATCTTATTCATATTTTGAACACTGAAGACAATAATGCCTGCCTTAGTTGACAGAAAAGCAAGATCATGGACCTACTTAAACTGAAATTCGAAGTTTAAAGTTCCAGATCTTGGAACTCCATCTTCGATCCAGTGATGACAGTTCTAAAAGAGTATCCAAACTCTTTGTAGGTACTAAATTTGTAAGTCTCACTCCCTTCTCCACAAGCATATAGAGATTTCGAAAAGTTCCAGAGATTATTACTTCTTGTTTATTGAACTTAGTTCCATATCATTATGAGTGTTTTCAGAGAGAAGATTAACATTCCACAACAGTGATATTATGATGCATATTCTATGGAAAGTTCTTTTTGCAAAAAGAGTATTTTCCAAACTCTTTGTTAAGGATATTTAGGTACTAAATTTGTTTTTCTGCAATGCCATCCTGATGGTAGAGCTCTAAAGCTGAAGAATTGGCATTGGGTGCATGCTTGTGGTGTGAGAATAAAAGGAGATATTTGGAACACTTCTTATGGTATCCAGAATTCTTCAATTCTTCAGTCTAGGTCAGGGATGCTTTGCAGATGGTCTTTCACCAGATATTGGGTATTGTGTCAATTGTTGTGATGGTGCTTCTAGAGGCAATCCAGGTCCAGCGGGTTTTGGTTTCATCATGAGGACTCATGTTGGGGTTGTGGTTAAAGCTGTAGCAGGTGGAACTCAGTCTTACTTCTAAAGAGCGTTGAAACAGATTCAACTCAAAAAGGAAAGGCTTTTCAATCTGGGAAGGTGCCTTGTTTTATCTTTGGCAAGATGGTTGAATGTTTCTGTCACTTTCGGTAATCTTATCTTTTGCAAAAGTAAATTTTGATAATCTTTTATAAGGGGCAGTTAGAAGAATTTGACTTTATGCCTCCTTTTATGGACATATTGGAATGGCCTGATGATGTCTATTTCAGATTTGTATAGGTTTTCTTGTTGTTTTCCAATTCTTTAGTGTGTTACTTTTTTCTTTTTTTGCTCTGATTTTTGGTTGTCATCATCTTTTGATCCGTTTTTTGTTATTCTTATTTTTGTAATGATTTGTGTTTCATTTCTAATAAAATTTGATAATTTACCCAAAAAATTGTCGACACATAAAACTACCTAGCTACAATGAAACAAGATTTTTAAATTGGGAACATTATTTAAATACCCCTAGTATAGGGCCCCTTCTAAAATACCCTTATCATCTTTACAAATACCCCTAGGTGTGAAAAAGCCCAAACCCGAATTAGAAAATTACCAAAATAGCCTTCAAATAAATATAAAGATTCAGGAAAAAAAAGTAAAGGTCGGCCATTAATTCATTTCTCTTCTTATCTTCTTTTCTCACTTTCTTTCCTCTCTCATTGAAAAAAAATTCAAGAAAAAAAACTGGAAAAAAAAAACTGCAACGATCGACTACAAAACCAGAAAAAAGCTGAAACAAAACAGCAAACTAGATCAAGGAGTAGATTAGTTTAGAGATTTTGGAAAAATCTAACCACAAAAACGAAGCAATAGATCAAAAAAACTTGAAAATCTAACTGCAACATCATTTCCAGAAGAACAAACGAAGGTAATCAAAGATTATGTGTTTGAATTAAGTTTGAATTTCAATTGATTTCAATTTTTAGGGTTTAATACATGATTTATCTTCAAAAAAAGAGTTTGATTCATTTGATTTCAGTTTTGAAATAGTTCGATACAGATATATCCTAGATTCAAACTAATTTTCTTTGATTTTGTTGCATGAAATGAAAGAAAACAAAATCAACTGATTTTGTTGGTGTTATTGATACTAATTTCATTCAATTTGATGTTGCATGTGATGAAAAGACAAACCGAACCGCTTTTGTTGGTGTAGGAATCGAATGCTTCTGCTGGTGAAAAGAAATCAGTAAAGGTAAGAAACCTGCTGGTGATACTAATTTCATTCGATTTACTTTGTTCTATTTCATAGTTACTTTGTTCCATTATGTTGAATTAGAACTATAGTTTTGAATCTCTGCAATCATTCTATAGGAACTGTAGTTTTGAATCTCTGCATTCATTCCATTATGTTGAATTAGAACTGTAGTTTTGCTACAGATTTTGGAGAAACAACCTGTACTAGTTTCCTTCATATTTGGAGGCAACTTATGCTAGTTGTTCCCATATTTGGAAGCAACTGGTAGTAGTTTGACTTCATATTTTGAGTCAGTTGTGCATCTATGCCTTATAAGTTGAAAACTAGTACTTGTTGTATGTTGTTGAATGCAATGGAACATGTTAAATGGTTCTGAAGACATCCTGTACTACTGGACTTATGCTAGTTGTTCCCATTATGTTCTGAAATGAATTGTGCTTTTGGAAGCAACTGGTACTAGTTGCCTTTGTAATTTGGAGGAAACTTATGCTAGTTGTTCCAAGTTTTTGTGATTGTACTTCTTCTATGCTTTTATATTTTGCTAGTTAGTTGACTTCATTTCTAGAGGCAACTTAAGGTAGTTTATCTCAATTTCCTAAGACAACTTAAGATAGTGGAGTCAGATTTTGGTAGTTCCTCCTATATATGGAGACAACTTGAATTAGTTAGCTCTATCGAGATGTCATGCTAACTATTTCTATTCTCTGAATAACACTAGAGGACATCACCAAGATTGAAGGCAATGGCAACCAACTCTGCAGATAATGCTCCCAGCAACAAAGCAACAAAAACTGGTGACAAAGTTCCACTCGGAAAAGGTATGAAAGAAAACATATAAATCTTCTATGTGATATAGAGATGTGCTCTTATACATGGAGATGTTAATTGGATAGCTTGCATGTTTGCAAGTAAAAAGAAGGAGATAAAAACAGCATATAAATCTGGATTATTACCATTGTTAGATATGAGTTACTACTTATATAAAGTATTGAAAGACAATCCAGCCCATGTGAAAGCCTTAAGAGAGAGTCTCCGTATTGGGGTTTTGTTGAACCATTCTTTAAAGAACAACCAGAAAACATGCCTCCAAAAGACGTAACGGGTGAAAGAGATGTATACACTAAGATTCCTCAAGCTATAGAGATGCTTCTCAGTTGCCATGATAGTGTAGTAGTGAGGAAGAAGGTGGAAGTTGGATTTGTTTTTAATAGTAAGGTTTATGTTCCGAAAGCAGATGACTTTGTTGTTTTCTTCAATGTGCAAAGAAGGCCTGGAGATACTGAATTGGAGAAGAAATTGAGTAAAGTAACTAAACAAAATTCTTGCATAAACATTTTCCCCCAATAGAAGGCAAAGACTACAAATTTACAAGGCAACAAATCGATACGGTGTTGAGAGAAGAAGCTGAAAATGGAAAGGACCCGGCGTTGTTTCTGATTTTCTTTGGCATGTGGTTGTGCACCATGTTCTTTTTCACGGATACTAGTGGAGCTTACTTTACTCAAAGATGGTTGCCATACTTGTTCTCCATGCATAGAGTGTTGTGGCCAGACCACATAGTGAAATATTTGATGGATAATATAAAGAAACCAAAAGGAAAAGATGGTCTTAAACGTGTACCTTGGTGCATACCACTTTTGTTGGTAAAAAAGAAATGAAATTTTTTTGACAATTTAATCGTGATCTAAAATGTTTTGAGAAACTTAACTAATATTTTAAATGTTTTTTAAAGTGTTGGATTTTGGGAGCATAGCAACTACCTCCCGAAGCGACAAGGATTTGAACATCCGACTCCGAGATTCACTAGGTGGCACCAACTGGATTTGTGCAACAAGTTGATGGTAGAAAGGAAAGATAAAGACGGGAATATGGTGTTCCCAACAGGATTTACTGTAAGTAAAAATTCTTATGCTACTTTAGTCATTACTGTTTACTTTAGGCTTTATTTCCTAGTTTATGTGGAAGCAAAGTTGTCTCCATAAAAGCAACTTGATCAAGTTTGCTCCATAAATGAAAGCAACTTGCTCAAGTTGTCTCCATAAATGAAAGCAACTTGATCAAGTTTGCTCCATAAATGAAAGCAACTTGATCTAGTTGGTTTCAGAAGTTGAAGCAAAAAATTTTCTCTATTCCAGTTGTATATTAACTTGCCACTGATTTTGAAGAAACAAATGTTGACTAATTTGGAACTTTTCAGTTTACAGATGGCATTCGAGACGAACTGTCACTACATGAGCAAGGACTAACTTACTTGAAAGAATTGGAAGAAGAATTAGAAATAGAAAAATCTTTCAACAACCTACTATATGATTTACTTGCAGAAGAGAGGCTAAATGGCGCATTCATTGAAGCCGAAAACGTTGCACTCTAAGAGGTATTCTATAGGATTGAAGGGAGATATCAGTTCTTAAGAAAGTTCATCGCTGACAACTACTTCCTTAGAAGCTTTTCTGAAGCTAACAAGGATAAGATTAATTTGAGAGTTGATTAACAGCAACACATGGCTGACGTTTACAAGAACTTGCAAGATTGGGAGGATTTGAAGAACACATCAGAAAACCTCTCAAGGGAGCAGAAGTAAAAGGAGTGGAGCGCAATGTTTCATGGTAAAACAACCAACCAACAGTCCTCCGAACATGAATCTAAAGAAGATGATGTGCAAGTAGGTGAAACTGAGGAAGAAGATAATGTAGGTGACACTAAGGCAACAGAAAATGTAGGTGACAATAAAGAAGATGATGAGGAAGTCGGTGAAACTATGGAAGAAGATAATGTAGGTGACAATAAAGCAACAGAGAATGAGGGAGTCAATCTAAATGCCGATGAGACGATGCAGGTGAGTGAAGAAGAAATCTTTGTGCTGAAGAGGCAACACCATTAATTGTAGTGAAGGAGCCGGTTGAAAGGAAAAATTCAGCCGACGTAGATATGCCAGATGGTTATGATGAGTTGATGCAGGAAGTGGACATTGATGGTATAACTAGCAAATATTTAGCTAACATAGTGCAAGTAAAAGGCAATATACAAGAAGAAACAAAGGCAAGTTTAGTTGCGCTAGTGGAGAAAGAACCCGTTGCAATGGAGGAAGAGCAAGAAAAGGCAAGTCCAGTTGCGTCAGTGGAGAAAGAACAAGTTGCAATGGAGGAAGAGAAGAAAAATACAACTCCAGTTGCAACGGAGGAAGAACATGATGAAAGAACAAGTGCAGTTGCAATGGATGAAGAACCAGTTAGAGACGAGAAAGAAAACACAACTCCAGTTGATGAAGAAGATGCATCAGAAAGGTAAAATTCATTCATTTACTTAGTAGATTGCTAAACTTAATAGTAAATAATTCTTGGATGGAAGCAACTTGCATCAAGTTGCTTCCTAAACATATGGAGACAACTTGAGAAAGTTGCTTCCACATATGGAGACAACTTGCATCAAGTTGTCTCCATATGTGGAAGCAACTTCCTCAAATTTGTCTCCTCTACTTGTTTTCAGTGTACTGTTGTTTTTAATGATTTTTTTCCTCCCTCCGTGATTTGCTGAAATTGCAGGCAAGTAACATATTCTACAAAAGAGAATGAGGATGAAAAGAAAAAAGCAGATGAAATGGTTGTTGTTCTACACACTCCAAGAAGAAATAACGAAGCATGTGTGCAAACCCAATCCTTTGAAGGTCCATCTTTTGATTTGCATTTTGAGTCTCTGGCAGCACCAGTCCCACCTTCTCAAAAATTGAACAACCAAAAGCAAACGAAGAGAGTGACTTATCAGAAACTGGAGAGCAATAAGTTGAAGACAAATCAAAATCTGTTGTTGATTCTATTATTAGAAGAGTCAAGAATGATCCAAGGGAGCATAAGAGGAAGGGATTGTGAGATGGATTCACTGGAACAGGTTTACACGCAAAGAAGAACAAGAAACAACAGGGGAGTGAAGTTATTGATTTGGAAGCAATAGAGTACATCGATCCAATACCTCCTCAACCAAAAACACTCAAGCGTCCACAAAGTCTTGAGCTTTGGGATAAGTGCAGCGAAGATCAACGAAAAATACTCCAAGAATTCTGCGAGGACGCCACCGAAGGGTAAAAAACACTAAAACTTTTATTTTCAGCTAATGCATTAAGTTGACTTCATTAATACTCCAAAAAAAAAACTATGAAGGAACCTGTTTCAGTTGACTTCATAACTTTTTGGACCGAATAATGATGTTTGTTGTGTTGTTGGATTATGCGGGATCATGGCTTATTCTGCGCCGAATAATGAATTTCACATTCAGAAAATTTCATCCAAGATCTATTGGATGATCTCTATATTGATAGTGACATCGTAGACTTCTACATCAGTATTCTCAAATCGAAGATGGAAAAGGTTTCTGCTGATAATAAATAAACCAACCATGTAATACTAAATACCAATCTTTTGGTAAGTAACTTTTTTATCTGATAAATTACACACTAGTTAGTATTACCAGATTGCATGTTATTTTGACTTGTAAAAACTTTTTGCAGAAATAAATGTCTTTTTCTTTTTTATTTTTAAAAACTTTTACAATGATGCAGAGATACGTACAATTAGCCATGGAAAACGGAGACGAGAATGCAGTAGAAACAAGTTCCGTAGCAGATTATGTGAGGGCTAATTACAAGTTGGATGCCAAGAAGAAAATACTTATGTTTCCAATGTGCATGAACTTCCACTGGGTGTTGCTGGTATTACATGAAGGAGTATGGAAGGTATGCAACTCTATGAAGCATAGTTCGTATTTTTCAGGTCAGTTTCATACACTTACAAAGCCACTAAGCAAAATTCTAAATGAGATTGGACATTGAGACAAAGACGGTAGAGAAATTGTTTATACATTGAAGGTTCCAAAGGTACTTCAACAACAAGAACACCCTGACTGTGCAATTTTTATGTGTGTTTATATGAAGATGTTGGTGAAATACCAAGAATTCCGTATTCTGGTAGGAGGAGTAAAGAAACATTATATTGACAAGTTTAACAAAAAGAGGGTCAAGATAGCGTTCCGTATACTGGATGCAACTGATGAATGGAAGAAACAGAAAGGAACAAATTCAAGTCAGATTGTATTATATTCCCAGTAGTACTGAATGACAGAGACAACTTGTTAGTATTATCTAAAATTATCTAGTATTAATATTATTATGATTGAACTACAAATTATTATCGGTTGTAAGCATTATGTTGGTATTATCTAATTAAAGTACACTTCTTAATATTGTCTAGTTAAAGTTTGAATGGTTTGATTATTTCCCTTTGATTATATTCAGTGTTGCAATATTTTTATATGGTTGTAGGTATGCATAGGTAAAAGGGGAGATGGATAAAAAATACAGACAAACCCTTGCTCAAGGTGTGTACTTAAATGGAAGCAACTTGCTCAAGTTGTCTCCATCTATGGAAGCAACTTGCTTCAAGTTTGTTCCAAAATTGAAAGCAACTAATAAAAGTTGTCACCAAAAAAATCATGCAGGAACTGAAATGGAAGCAACTAGCAAAAAGATGTCTTCATAAATGGAATCAACTTGCAGAAGTTGTTCCCAACATGGAAGCAACTAACAAAAGTTGTCTCCATAAAAACATAAGCAACTAGTAAAAGTTGCCTCCAACTAGAACAACTTGCCTTCAAATCTGTAGCCATAACCAACATAATTTCCATGAAAAAAAAATACATTACAGACCCTGCAGCAAACTGAAGAACACAAAATGATTTCATAACAACTACATCATAACAAGTTGAACAAAAAAAGTGTACCATTATCAATTAAAGACAAACCAAGTTCACATAAACATAAAATCAGAAGTTCAGAAAAACATGAATGAAAGGTTCAGAAAAACATAAAACAAACTGGAACAAATGAAAAAAGTCTAATGTAGTTGAGAGATTCATAAGATCATAGGAACATCATTATGTAAAACCTTTCAATCCTTGGTTGATCCTTGAAAATTGGTGGGCGAGGGGCCAATGGAGCACTCCGACATGTTCTACGATTATGGTACACAAGCATTCCACAACGGCCATACTTTCTCTTCTTTCGAAATTTTTCACGGTAACTGCGTTTACGAACAGAGTTTGGTCTTCCAACTTATGGTCCAACAGGAGGAGGCATGACATATTTGGTCCGAGAAATCTCATCCGACTTGTCTCCGTTAGGAATGAGATAAATAGGTTTTGAATACAGACCTCTGTAGTATTCGACAATGTAGTAAGGTATGATGTGCTTATATACCTCTTCCTCACCAATCTGCACCATAGCTTTCACGTAATGACTGCAAGGGAAGCTGTGTTTTTTCCACCAGTGACAAGTGCAGGTTTGGGAGTCCAAGTCAACAATATGCTTCCCGGTATTAGTTATGATCTCAAATACTTTTTCACTGGCTCGACGCACCTTGTATTTACGACAGTAAGTTATCCTCTTGTCTAACCTTGCTTGCATCTTAGGGGTAAGTCTTGTAGTCCACTTGCTAGCTGCGAGCTTCCTCCTCCACATTGTCTCCATTGTCCTAGCACGAATACATTCAATCAACTCAATAGCTTGCAATCGCTTTTCGTGCTTAATCAAGTTGTTAAAGCTTTCAGTTATATTAGATGTAATCTCTCCAAACCTTTCCCCAAGAAACTCATGAGCATCCCAATTTTTCAGTGGGATCTTCTTCCTCCACTCAATGACAGAGAACAACTTCAGATTGTGCATGCTTTCAAAAATTACTCCTTGGTGACAGCACTGTAGCATTGCTCAAACAACTTCACTGTAGTTTGTCTACTCTTGCCCTTGCTAACTGGAATATTGCCTTTCATATGGTACGAGCAATATGAGTGAAAAGCATTCGGAAAGACCTCAGGAACATTGTTCAAAATTCCAGTTCCACGATCAGATATGATGGTCAACGGACGATCAACATCGACAATTCCCTTCAAATTTTCCAGATACCAACGCCAATTATCACCATTTTCCCCAGAAACAAGCCCAAACGCAAGTTGAAATATCTCTGCAAAAAAAAAAAAAATTAATACAAACAATGGGTAGCATGTTTCGAATTACACAGTGGAAGAAACCACGACAAGTTGTCTCCGGAAAAAAGGAACCAACTAGCACAAGTTGTATCCAAAAATGAAAGCAATTTGGTGAAGTTGGTTTCAAAATCTGAACCTACAACAACATCATGCTAGAAAAGAAACTTAAAAACAACAACATACTCGGCTAAAAAATTTCTACCAAAGATTTTTCTCCATAATTTGAAATAAAAAAAATGTAAAACCACAGATAGAAACACAAAAAATAAAGAAACACATCATTAAAAAGAGAAGAGGAAAGAAAATGCATAATACCTTGGTTGCCAGTTTTCCCAAAAGCTACCATAAGTCCACCCCTGAACTTTCCAGTAAGAAACGTAGCATATATTATCAGCATAGGACGGCAATACTTGTTAAACCCTGTGACGCAAGCTTCAAAAGAAATAAAAAACCTCTCAAACTGCTGGTTTTCAGTATTAAACTCAAATTTGATGACGCTTCCAGGATTATGACGCTTCACGGCTTCTTCATACCACAAGAAGTCAGAATACGACTTGATATCATCTCCCTAAATACATTCTTTGTAAAATTTCAGTCCATGATATGCTTGATGGTAGCTGAGGTCAACTTGATACTCTCTGAAAAACAAATCTTGAATGTCCGCAGCTGATTTCTGCTTACTTGAAACTCTAATATCGTCTTTTATAATGTTCTTGATAAAAGTCTTCTTCATTCGAAGCTTTGAAGGATCAGAGCACGCTAAACCAAAAGAATTCTCCGATATAAAAGACTTGCACTTAAAAGCATGGCCTTCTGAGACTTCCAAAGATGAGTGGAACCTCCATTTACATCATTTTTCTTTTTTTAAAAGGCAACAAACTGTATAACGCTTCCGATCACTCTTCACAGGTTTGACTTTGTACCCACTCTCCACTTGATACTTCAAGTGACATCACAGACTTCTTCTTTCCGTCCCTTAAATATCTGACCAACACCGGTAAGAATTCCATCCCAAGCATCACACTTCCTTGGTTCTCTTATGGATAATTGATTCATTGAAACATCATCAGTCGTGTCTTCGACAAAAGCCAAATTGTCAGTTAAAACACAACTCGAAGAAGCTGAAGAAGAAGCAGCACATGAAGAAGAAGAAGAAGAAGAAGAAGAAGGAGTTTAGAATTGAACATTGAACTTCAAAACTTCTATTCTCATAGATTGACAGTATACAACAAGAAAATTCAAATCTAAATCAGACCGAATGGTTTGAAGTACACCATTAACATCAGAAATAATCACAAACGGGACTTGAGAAAGAATACTCCAAGAATGTAACACAACACTTTGCATCTCCTTGAAGGTAGTTGATTCTGAAATAACATGAGAGATGATTAAGTTGCAAAAGTTAATCTCTGCGACAACCATATTTACCTGGCAAAATAAGAAACTCAGTAAATTGCAAAAGATAATCAGATACAAGTTGCCTCCATATAATGGAAGCAACTACCACTGGTTGTTTGGAGAAAATATTGAAAGCAACCAACCCAAGTTGTTTCCACAACCAGAAGCAACTACGAAAAGTTGTTTTCAGAATTGGAAGCAACTTGGAAAAGTTGTCCTAAGATTGACAAGCTACATTGCTTGTATTCACTAACATAATGTAACAAACGACAATTGACAAGCTATATTGCTTGTATTCACTAACATAATGTGATCAGGTTGAGCTACTACATTGTTGGATCAGAAAAATGTTACCTACAACATGTCCTGAGATTCAAATATGTGATTCAACATGGTCATGACGAAAATCACTTTGGTCGCGCCCTCGTGAGAAGTATATTCAGGGCAATCGGTGGAAAAAGTTGAAGCATACACATCAAAAACTACATTGTTGTATATCTAACAAGTTCAACAACCACATTGTACCACCAACAATACACATAAAAAACTAACAATATGACCTAATATTCAGAAACAAAATGACCTGAAACAACTAATTGACTGAAAGGTTTTGATAGATAAAAATTCATTTTAATATGACTAATATCGTGGTCATTATGAATAATTGTTATCAATTTCATTGTGTTTCAAAAATGATAATCATAGACTGAAAAAACGATTTATTCAAAAGGTACAAACCTGTCAAATTCACAGTATGAACACAACGAACAATATGTACACTTTGTACATTACATTATTCAGAACAAAATGTTAAAACAAAATAAAGATTACAGCAAAAAAAGTAAATCTCACCTATTAACGAGATTGAACTTGAATAATGAGAAGAAATCAAAATCGTTTGATCTCTGAAAATAATGAATCAAGCTTCGTAGATCTCTGCAATCGATGATTAAATCAAAATCAAATAATGAAAGAAGCTTCGTAAGATCTCTGCAACCGAAAACTGAAGTAGATCTTCAGATTCAATGATTCGAATATGCAAACACTTCTGATTTCAGTTATGTCTACTCAGTTGAAGAACAATTATTCTGGAACAAAATTAATGGAGAATCTTCTTCTTCAATGGAGAATATAAAACAAATCTTACTCTGAAACTGCTTCACCGATTTCAATTGATTCAACTAGATTCAAAATTCAAAACTGCATGTTTCCTTTTCAATGGAGAATAAACAAATCTTACTCTGAAACTGGTTCACCGATTTCGATTGATTCAGTTCTCAGCTCTGAGCTCTCTCTGAAATTTTTTCTCTCTGATTTTTTTTTTAATTTTCGAGAACACTAAAAAACAAAACCTATATATGTTCGGACATAATAAATGTTATGGAGGTTAAAAACAGACTTCATTCAGCCCATTGCAAAGTTGCCCCTAAATGGTATTCGTGCTAAGCCCATGGATAGTAGGGGCTTATTTAACATTCCCACGATTTTTAACTGACTGGCCTACAACTTCTTGACAAATTACATTTTGGAACTAACCTTAATGCAGCAGTGTAGGTTAAGACTAAGCTGTGGTGTAGGTTAAGTAAGGTCAGCTAATAAGACTTTGTTTCCCCTTCCTCCTCTACGCCAAATCCCTAGCACCCGCAACGACATTTCTCTTCTTTATCATCCTCCTCAGTATGAGCCTAAGATTACTACAGCAGCTTAATATAAGAGGAATCTCTAATTATTATCATTTTAATCATTCATTTCTACATCATGAGTTATTTATTAGATATTATTATAACAGTTCACAACTTGAGAGTTTTGTCAAGGATGAATGCAAGTCAGGGAAGATCAAGAAACTTGATGATGGTTTGAAATTGTTTGACCAATTGATCTTGGAAAGGCCATTACCAAATGCTGATACATTTAACCATGTATTGGGATCACTATCAAAGGTTAAATGCTATTCAGATGTCATGTCGTTGTATAAGAAGATGAGTATGGTTGGGGTAAAACCCAGTATTATTACATTAAGCATTTTGATCAATTGTTTCTGTCAATTAGGCCAAGTGAATCATGGGTTTTGTTTGCTTGGAGAGATTATCAAGAGAGGTTATCATCCTACTACGATTACTTTCAATACACTGATTAAAGGATTGTGTCTTCAAGAAAAGATTGATTTTGCATTCAATGTGTTTGGTAAAATGTCTCAAACAGGTACTCAACCTGATGCCTATACATGTAACACTCTTATATCTGGGCTATGTAAAACTGGTAGAGTGGGTCTGGCTATTGAGCTGAAAAACAAGATGGGGAAATGGAATTGCAGCCCTAATGTTGTTTCATACTCTACCATCATAGATACACTTTGCAAAGGAGGTTTAGTTGAAGAAGCTTTGGTTCTCTTCTCCGAAATGCTTAGAGATTTGAGCATTGTGCCGAATGTATTTGTTTACAATTCTTTGATTAACGGACTTTGCAATTCAGGGAGGTTAAGTGAAGCAAACAAACTCTTAGATGAGATGGAAAAAAGAAGAATTTATGCTGATGAGATCACCTATAATTCTATAATCCATGGTCACTGCCTACACAGTCAATGGAAAGAAGCAAGAAGATATTTTGATGAGATGATTGATCGAGAAATTTTACCTAATACGGTAACCTTTAATATTTTAATAGATTCACATTGTAAAGATGGAATGATAGAAGATGCTTGGGGGTTATTCAAACTGATGGACCAGTTAAACATTAAACCTGATCAGACTACTTATAATTCAATGATCAGTGGTCTGTGTTTAACACGTCAGTTGCAAGATGCGGTGGAACTGTTTGACTCCATGGTAGATAGAGGCCTTGAGCCAGATGTCATCAGTTGCAGCATATTAATTGATGGGTATTGTAAAAATCGTAAGCTGGATGAAGCTATGCAGCTATTCAAGAAAATGAAACAAAATGGACTGCAACCCACAACAGTTACTTCCAATATACTATTACGGGGGCTATTCCGTGTTGGAAGAGTTAGGACTGCAATGAGTTTGTTCAATAATATGCCATCTTTCGGTCAGTCTCCTGATGAAGTTACGTATGGTACAATGTTTGATGGTCTCTGCAAGAATGGAAAAACTGAGGAAGCAATACAATTGTTTGAAACCATAGAGGGTACGGGTATATCAGCTGATATTCGCATGTACAACATTCTTATTTGTGGTTTTTTTCATGCTGGCAAGTTAGAAGATGCAAGAAAACTGTTTAATGAAATTCCAAGAAAAGGATTAGTGCCCGATGTAGTAACATATACCACAATGATGGATGGCCTCTTCCGTAGCAAGATGTTATTGGAGGCTAACAAATTAATCATCGAAATGGAAAAAAAGAGTTGTTTACCTAATGTTAAAACATATAATACCATCATTAAGGGTTTTCTTATTGCAAAGGAGACTGATAAGGTGTTGCAATTTCTTCACAAGATGCGTGAAAGAGAATTTGTACCGAGTGATTCTGTTGTTTCCTTGTTAACAAATATTCTCTCGGCAGATGAGCTAAAACACTTGTAATTGTTTCTTTGTATACCCTCGTAATTCTTGAGGTAGCATGGCATCTAAATCTTAATCGATTATCAACATCCTTGGATGAATTTATGGGTTCGTTTGGGGTCATCTGCAGCCTAATTCATTCAGGTAATTATCAACATCCTTGGATGAATTTATGGTTTCGTTAGGGGTCATCTGCTTCTCTTACAGCCGAATTCATTCAGGTAAATAATGTTTGGGATTTGTTCAGGAATCTTTCGAGTGGTATTCCAACCTGCTGCAGCGATTAGAAATGTTAGTATAACAGAATGGGGCTATCTTTCAGATGGCGACTAGGGAAACTTGACAAGGTACACTGACAGGCTAATTTATTTGTATTTTGTTCTATTGAAGGTCGCCAATGTGGTTTTAAATATTTCAATTGAAGCTATAAGTATATTTCTGCAGAATGTGCTTAACTGTAGTGGTTTTCACTCAGGTTTCTGTTGCAGCATTATATTTCATTGGATCTTAGTTAGAACTTGACGTGTATATATTGCATCGCTTCTGTATCTTTCTTTGGTAGTTTTTACCATTGAAGATAAATCTGAACAAGTACGAAGTACCCGAACTTCTCTGTAGGTACTACATTTGTAAGTCTCACTCCCTTCTTGCTTCCATCCTAGTTAATAATAATTTGTCGCTCTATCATGGGGTAAAATCGTGAGAAAGCCCATGTTTCTTCCACGCCTTTTCTTTCTTTACAAACAGCACGCTTCTTCTTCTGACTGCCAAACTTGAGAGAGAAAACCCCTGTGGAATTCTTTTAAGTAGCGGAGGAACCGTCTAGCAACTGCATGTTGTTTACAGCATTCATATCATCATGGGATAATCCTGCATTAACTTCTGACCTTTCTCACCCTCAAAATTCTCAGGATAAGCGACCGAATGTATCATCATTAAACACAATTTGCTTTCACGGGTTGCATCCTGTTTCGTCCTCAGAAATTTTATCACTTCCCTTGGTCCAGCATCTCGAAATACAGATCCTGCTCCAGTTACCCAAAGTCTCCAAGTCCCATCTCTTTAATAATTCTGTTGATTTTTTTCAGCAATCTCTAAATGAAGGGAAAGCTTATCAATTTGTTCACTATGTTGTGGCAAGGCTGGAGCCGTCTCGTGTCGACAGTTTACCACCACTTACTTGAATCATGTTGTATCTGTGCAGCTTTATTTTTTGATATGAAAGCTGTAGTCTTCTCAAGCAACCGTTAGCTAGCATCTGCATTATGGGTATGGCTTAGCTCGATCCTTTGCTTGGCACCTCATGGACATTTATTCCAGCTTATATTTAGCAAGTCATGGCACATCGCATCATATGTCCACTCATGAATTGTAGGGAAATCGGCTCTACAGATCTATCCAGAATAAGCAACTCACATGGATGCATGGTAACGAAGGAAGCTCTCTCAACGAAGCAAAGACTGTAGCAACGCGATTTGCCATCACATTCAAACAAGCATCAAACTTTCTCCACGCTAATAGCGGGACTATACCGGTTGGAAGAGTTTGGACTGCAATGAGTTTGTTTAGTGATATGCAATTTTTGGTCAATCTCCTGATGTTATTTATTGGAAAAATTGAGGAAGCAGTGGAATTGTTTGAATCCGTGGAGTGAAGCACAGACTCTACTAATGTTATTTGTTAACAACTACTCTATCTGCAGATGGGCTGAAAAGTTGTAGTTACCTTCTCTTCTTTTTTTCTTTCATTTTTGTGTGTGTGTGTAGCATGGAATTCAATTCTTAATCAATTATCCACATTGATGGATGGATATATGGTTTCATTTCATATGCTTCCCCTTTCAGTTGAATTCATTCAGGTAAACAATGTTTGAAATTTGTTCAGAAATCACTCGAGCGGTCTTCAAGCTGCTGCAGCAATTAAAAATGTAGGTACCACAGAATGGCGTACATAGAAGCTTGATGAGGTACACAGATAGGCTTACTCATTTGCATTTTGTTTGGTAGAAGGTCACCAGGGATGACAATTCTGAAAAGAAAACATTTACTACCATTGGGTCGATCTTAGTTCCATATCATTTTGAGTGTTTTAAGAGAGAAGATTAACATTCCACAACACTGATGATATCGGCAGATACAGTAATACTACTAGATCTTTCTGTTAGTTTACAAATAACATTAGTAAGTAATACAGAGCAATCTCTGTGAAATCATAAAATACAGGAAACACAATGAACGGCTCTTATAAAACAAAGAAGAAGGTAATCATAGAAACGATAAAAACTGTAGAAAAAGAGAAAAATAAAAAGATAAAATGTAGGGAAGCTAAGCTATTACTCTTTGTTGAATTAGAACATATAAATGACAGTGGAGAGGCTTTACACGAACCAAGTTTTCAGTATCGGTTTTGCTCTCCATAGATGAGGCCGCAATCTTGATGGTACCTTCATAGAGCTCATGCACCTTCAGAATCATCGAGGGACGAATTTAACGCTCTTAAGGGGATGATGCCCAATCAAATTGAAGATTACTGAAGTTGTTCAAAGATTCAAGACCACTTAGAAGCTGGTTTCCAATATTATCTTGTTGCTGAAGAGGGGGAACTGAAACTGTTCCTACTCTTCCGTTCGGCAAAGGGTTGCTACTTCTCATGGCTGTTCTATTTGCACCACCACCACCTATGTTGCCAAAACCCATGCCACCACCACCAATTAACGAGTTGTCATTTGCCATCCCGTTCCCTAACAAGCTGTTTCCAATATTGAGGGCTGCATTACTTATGTGAGACATCCCATTTATGGGTTTAATGTCATTTCCTAGAGAACCAACAACCCCTCCGTTTAGTTGGGAAGACATCATCATTTCTTGTATGATTTGCTGAACAGAACTTTCTGTATCATTCGTATCAGCCTCATTTGACTGAGCTGGTTGCTGCATGGAAACATTTGCTGATGAATTTGCCGAAGAATTCATGAGTGCTGCTGCTGCAGTAGGCGCTGCTGTTGTTACGGCACCAGGAGAATTCTGCTGAAGGGGGTTGTTGTTAGATGTGGATATTGTCGGTGATTGAAATGGTGAGGATGGGTTGTTATTGTTAAGTTGAGCTTGGGCCTGAGGTATCGAAGTTGATGAGCCAGCTGAAGGAATCTGCATTGTGGTCCCACCACCATAGGGACTGCTCGGATTGGTCATCATGGGGTTTGGTTCTTGCTTCGGCTTAATAGAGTTCTGATGCAGAAGCCCAACCAAGGTACTGGCGGGAGAGTTGGAAGTTGATGCAGAGTTGAGAGAACTGTTATTTACACCAACAACACCGTTGCTGCTAGAAGTAAGATGCAAGGAATTATTATTAACTAGGATGGAAGTCTGATCAGTGTTCGAATTCTGAGCCATGACTTGTTGCGGTTGCTGTTGATTTTGTTGCTGATCATCAGGTTGTTGACATTGACTTTGCTGCCCAGATGTAGCAGCGCTAGTCCTCCGGGGAAAGTTTATCAAGCTTTCTGCAAAAGGAACATAGGAGAATGATCTTAGTGAAACACCAAATCAAATGACTCCCTATTTTCACCATCTCTGAAACAGTGGACCCATAGGTAACTAATCGAATTAACAGTTCAACAGATCATCACGAAAAACATATTTCGAGAGTTTGAATCAAGTTTACACCAGTAGATGTAGGTTATCAGAGCACCATACAAAAAAAAAAAAAAAAAAAAGGATATGTACAAGCGCAGAAGTTGTGGACATACACAACCAGCAGTAGTGTCAGACCCCCCTTAATACAAAACATTTGAAGAATGTGCCCTTAACGTGTGATATCTCCACTTCTTACATCAATCACTGGGTCACTTTGTTTATCAAGACAGAATCGAAGAAATGCACCGGCCCACTTTTATAATCAAACCCCAAGTTACTCGTAAATGTTAATTAGAGATCTTTATAACCTCTTTCTTTAAACTTTTGGACGCAAAAAATGAAAGAAACAATCATCGAGGCATTTCAATTTTATAACCTGTGTTGCTAAAATAAATCACACAAACCAAAAAATTCATAAGCATACCCATAGGTCCAGTCCCTGTTTCTCGGCTATAATCGATCAAATCCTTCATGCTATTAACCACTTCAGATATCTGCAATTTCAGTAAGAAAAACCATATTACAGCTCCCTATCTACTAACAATGCCCAACAAGTGTCACACATACAGCTCATGGAACCGACAGGCCTCTTTATGTCTGTACTGCCAAATCAAGAACCCAAGTTTTAACGGGTTGATCTAAGTAAAAACGCTGGAATGCAGAGTTCACTGAAAGAATTACGATCAGATGAAGATGAAGTTACACAGCTTTAAATGAGCCATTACGAAGGCAAAACAATCTTCTAATTATTACGGCAAAATCTGTTGGCATATCTGGGAAGAAAGGAGTTCTCGGGTTTTAAACATCTAAAATTCTGCAAAATTCACGAACTCTTGTTCTTCCTTGAATTATCAATTATTCTCAAGGAACCATTAGATTGGACAACCTTGACTTTATTAGGTCCTTCAAAGGGAGTTTTACAGTATCATTTGATTGTTCCTGATCATATTAAATTTGGTCTGG
Source organism: Papaver armeniacum (assembly GCA_023531295.1). Lineage (NCBI taxonomy): Eukaryota > Viridiplantae > Streptophyta > Magnoliopsida > Ranunculales > Papaveraceae > Papaver > Papaver armeniacum. The sequence continues at coordinate 212,221 of JAJJWW010005494.1, forward strand.
AGTCTCTTGTCTAATGAATTGATGTCTATAAATCATTAAAAAAAAAAAAAACAGTAATAATAATAATAATTATAACAAAATAGCAAGGAGGTCCACATACCTGAAGACAGCGAACATAGCGTTTAGTGTATCCCAAATCATTCACTAATGGCACCTCCAACGATTTAACCAACTGCCGTGCTGATGCAGCAAACCTGCAACACAATAATTTATTTCTTATCATCCCCAAACAAACTATAGGTTATGAACAGATATTGAACCTAATATTATTGTCAAGTTTGTGTTTTTCGAAGAAACCCTTGAGCATGCAAGTGTTTATCATCTACAGTGCTTTCCCTAAGTTGAACCGAAAGTTTATCAGAAAAATAGCCGTAACTGGCAAAATTTGATTTAAGAGAATATTGCCATGTATCTTTGACAACTGAAGAAACACGAAGGTTACATCTCTAAAACAAACCACGAAGATCTTGACCTTTCTTATCCTAAAACAGGGTAACTAATTCGAGGAGGAAGACTTACGTACATATTGCAGTTATTTTGTAAATCCTTGGCAGATAAGTCAGACGATCCATTCTGTGAAACAGCCTGAAATTTTTGAGCCACTGCACCTAGCTGGCCAACCTGCCATCACACAAACCCATCACTTAACTAATGACTGGAACTTACTATCTTACTACATGCAACATAAGAAAAGAAGTGCTCAAAGACAGCACTTTAGGACTCTCGTTGCCCAGCACATGCCAATCAAAATAGGAAAAGCAATATTTGAAACAGCAATTATTGAAGTTCTTCAAAAAAAATAAAAAATGTTCCTCAAAAATTTAAACCTAGTATCACATTATGGAAGTACCTGGGATATCATAAGTCTTCTAGGGATGAGCTCTTCATGATTCCGAGCACAAAACTCCCAAGAACAGATCTATAGCAAATACAAATAAGATGAGTTTATTTGTATGACTGAAACCAGTGCAGTTATGTTTACAAAATCTATTAAAACTAGAACCAACCTTCAGATCTTGAGAGAAAACAATGCGTAATTGACCATCTCGAACTACACGTAACTGCTCAAACACACTTTCTTGAATAGCTTTCGCATAATCAAGAACAATTTGACCAGACTGATTCAGATATTCACGAGGCATATCTACATAAAGAAGTTCTTCCAATGTACCACTATCATACTTTATTTTACAAAGCCTCGGTAAAACCTCGACAGTTGTTTCTGAAAGTACAATGAAAACCAGTCAGGAGGAAACCAAGCATAAGCTTCAAATGCAACACGTGAGAAATTAAATATCCAAATACATCTGGGAGGAAAATATATTACATATGTATGCCAGACCTATAAAATCTGATAGCAATAAAAATTCTTGAAGCAAAATACGTACCAAAACCCCTTCCTGGCTTACGATGACATATCTCACAGTGCCACACATCCTGTAGAAGTTACATTGACGTCAGTAAATGCTAATTCCTCGAGTAAATAGGTGTGTGCCATACACTTTTCTCAGTTGCTCAAGCAAACAGACACCACCAATATCTCATATGTTTAGTATGAGGTGCAAGGAAGTGAAATTCTGTTAAGAGACTGTAAACCTCATCGGTCATCACCTCACACCCAAACCAAAACTTTTTAAGATGAGCTAGAGGGGGCAAGCTCATCAGCAAGTAAACCTTATCTGGCTAAAAACCATCTGACCTACTAATGTCACTTGATTTTGGTATAATATAGAATAGGCCATAACAGAATGTTTCATGAAGCAAGTATGCAAAAGAATCTCTAGAGCATACCTGAGGAAAAACTCCGGTTGTTTGTCGGCCACTTCCATACATAGAGACACACCACCTCTTCTTCGCATGAGGAGCGAAGTACTCGGCCACAAATTTTCTCCAGAATTCAATGTTGTTATCCTGTATGAACAATAGGTATGAGCAGTGAGCACAAAAACCGCGCTTTAGTTTGTGCAACAAAATTTATCCAAAGGATAAGAGTATCTTACGGCCGGCCTGCGTTGTTGGTCATACATGTAGTGTGTCAAACGACGAGCACACAACCCAGGTTCGTATGCTGGCTTTGCAGCAGTTCTCATAGGCAAATTTTGCTGTTGAAACTGTTGCTGCTGTAACTGTGGACGTTGTAGTGGAAGGGCTTTTGGGAGTTGCTGTTGTTGTTGCTGCTGCTGTTGTTGTTTTTGTATTTGCAAGATACGCTGTTGTTGTAAGATATTCATCTGGGCAGCAGCAGCAGCCTGAGAAGACTGCCTCGAAATTTGGAGTAGCTGTTGCTGTTGTCGTTGTTGTTGTTGCTGTTGTTGTTGTTGTTGCTGCTGTTGTTGCTGATGTTGCTGCTGCTGTTGTTGCTGCTGCTGTTGTTGCTGCTGCTGTTGTTGTTGTTGTTGTTGTTGATGTTGCTGCTGCTGCTGCTGATGTTGTTGCTGCTGCTGTTGTTGCTGCTGCAGAAACAATGACTGATCTGTATGTTGAGATTCCATTTTGACAGGATTCAAGCCTCTCATAGTTTGAATCTGTTGTTGCTCCAGTTTCACCTGACTTAGGTTGCGCATGGACTGTAACTGGTGCTGTTGTAACCCATTCCGGTCACTGCTCATCTGCGGCTCTATCTTCACAGCGCTTAGATTTCCTATCCCACTTTGATTTGATTGATATGGTTGCTGCTTCCGACCATTAAGAATGGAGCCTTTTTGAAGTGATTGCTGACCATGCTGGAATCTCTGAGCTTCGAGCTGTTGAGACTGATTTTGATCTTGCATTAGCTGATTGATAGGACGCCCAGGAAATTGAGGCCCATTACCTTGACTTGAAGAATTCGAGTTCATTCCATTTGACTGTGTGAACGGTGCAGGAGAAGCAGTATAACCCATGACATTGCCTACACTAGATAGTGGATCAGACTCTGCTCCCGCATCAAGACCTCCACCATGTTGGAAACTGGCTGAACCAGAAAGTCCCGAATTTGACATTCCATTCCCAAAGGATTGATTGAGAAGAGAGGAAACATTCGACATGTTACCAAGAAAGTTCATGTTATTATTATTTGATTGAGCACGCGGTGAAACAAGTGAAGGAAATGCAGACTGTGAAGCCATTTGGTTCCCTTGAGCACCACCTAAAATGCTTGAGGTTGACCTCAAAAGCGAAGATGAAACCGACTGGGATCCTCCACCAACAACAGGAGTTGGAGGCCCCGACGGCATCATTTTTTATTCGAAGTAAGATCTACAAATAATCTTAAATGGCAAACACCAGCAGCCACACAGCACTTCTCACTGACCCAACCATACCAATCAACCCAGTAGGTGCATTCTCATATCCAAATACACCTACTTAAACCATAAACCATTCAATCGAGCAATCGCAGTCCAATCTTAGACCCACCACAGCTTTCTCTACAAACAAATTAACAAACCAATCAAATATCCACTACCAAAATCTCAATTAAACATTAGCAGTAGTCTAAAACAGAAAACATAGCTATTGAATCAAAGGCATGATACAGAAATATCAAAAAAAAAGGAACCAACTTTAGAATCCCATTTGAATCAAACCCAAGATTCCAACCTAAAAAAACACATTTTCCCCCAAAATTCTAAATAACCCATCAAAAAAAATCCTATTATCAAATGCATTAAAAACCCACTACTCTAAAAACAAAAACTCATCAAATATCATACTAAAACATCAATTAATCAACTCAACACACTCAAAACACCAAAAAACACACCTGATTTAACCGAATCAAAGCTCTATAACATAAAAAGATGCAATCTTTAGAACATTCAGAAGCTACAAATGAACAAACAAACCAATAAAAGCACTTACCAAAAGCTTAAATTCATTTCTCCAAAGTAGATTTCAATGAAACATAACTGAAACCCACAAAAAAATAAAATAAAGGTTTTCCCTTTCCAAACCCCCCTTTACTCCTTAGATCTTGTATTTCCAATCTAGGGTTTTCTTTACTCACTGACTCACTCACAATTCTTCACAAGAACAAATAACTAATCTAAAGGACTAGTCTTGAATAGATTCTTCTTCTTCTTCTATTTTCTCTGTGTATGAATTTTGTTTTTTTATTTGTTTTCTTCTTTAAGGAGGAGAAGAGAGAAGAAGAAGGGGACAAAGGAAGAGAAGAGAATTGTGGTCTTGCGGATGTCAAAACAACTTTCGATTGGATTTGATTATTTCTTTTCTTCTTCTGCTGCTGCTGTTGATATTTTTTTATTTGGTTTCTGTTTTTTCATTCTCTTCTCTCTTTCTAATAAAAGAATAAGTCAAAAACTTTTCAGCTTAGTTACACTCTTTATATTATAAAGTAGTCAATGAAAGATAATACTTTTTTTTAATGACCATAACACCCTTGAGTAGTCTGTGGATTTGGATCTTCGCTTCTGTATGTCCGTTAGAATTAACACATATTCAAGACAAAGTCTTAGAAGTAACGATCGCAAGATATTACAATGAGAATCAGAAATATTGGCATTATAAAGGCATCCGCTAGTCGTCTATGTAAGATAATACTTTCTAAAATGACCATAGTGCCCTTGGTTAGTCTCTGAGTTTAGATCTTTGATTTTTTATGGTCGTCGAAATTAACACATATTCAAGACGAAGTCTTAAAGAGACGAATGGAAGATATCATAATGTGAATCAGAAAAATCGGCATTGTAAAGGCGTCCGCTAGTCATCATTTTGACATAAACGAAGACACTATCACCAAGTCCTCTCTACGAAATGAGGAGTTAATTTCCGATAATTTCGTTAATTTTCGATAATTTCCGATATTTACTTAGGAGAGACGTAATCAAATGGCTAAAGAGTAAACCTAAAGGGTATTAGAGCATCTCCAATGGAGTATGAGTATTTATCATATGTGGAGACCTAAAAAATAGGTATTTAATAACATAGAATCCAAATATAAATTTTGTTTTAATAAGCATCTCCAAAGTGGTAGTTGTATCCATATATATTTTGATATACTTGTCGCTTATTTATAGAAACAAAACCAAAAAAATTAATTAAAATAAACAAATTGATGACGTGGGTATGGATGAGAGTCTCCAAAAACCCATACTCTCCTCCAAACTTAAACTTCCACGTCATATTAAATTTTGATTATCCAACCACCACTGGAGAGGTTTTTTTTGTTGAGAGTTTCTAAAATCCCATGTGGCATCAATATTTTTTAAAACCCATACTCCATTGGAGATGCTCTTAGGTATCGAAAATTTCCGAAAATTTTATGATTTGACAGCCCTAATGAGGAGTCGTGAATAGCTTAGTATTTAAGAAAGTCTTATCTTAAGAGAGGGAGGGTGTTAGTTGACATCATTACGAGAAAACTCGAGTCATGAAGCAAAATGAAATTTGGTTATATTACTATATTTTACGATAACTAATAATAATTTTTTTATACGTCATCCTCGAGTTAATCTAAAATATAGCATGTATTATTAAATAAATTCAAAATTATAAACTCATCCTAGTCTTAAACATATTACCGAAAGCATTCTTATAACACAAATTTGGTTAGAAAGACCAAAATCAATAATTTCTGGGTGAAAAAGACATTTAGATTTTGATACAGTTTAAATGGACAAAAATAAAAAAATAATCAGGATGTAACCAGTTTCATCCTACCCATTTTCAAATTCTTTTTTTATTTTTAATTTACATCGTGATGCATCCAAGTTTCATCCTCGCTATTTTTTAAGTTTAAGCCAGGATGAATCCAGTTTCATCCTTGCTATTTTTTTTTTGTCCATTTCACCCATAATAATTTTTACTCCTCCATTTGAACCATGTTTTAAAAAAATTTGGATAAATGACCCGTTTTCCGTTCTTATAACAATGAGAACCGAACCTTTAGCCCAAATAAAATGGGGTAAGCTAGAAATGAGACTCGTGCCGAAAATATGAAAATCATAAAAGAAAAATCAATGAATTATTATTAGCAAATAAAAAGTGTTAACTTATAGGATTTTCGTAACGTTAATTCTTTTTTATGTTCAATGTTAAATTATAGGATTTTTGTAACGTTCATTTCTTCTTTTCTTTTTGTTCAAAGAATTTAGAATTGACGAGTTTCGAATTTGTATCACCGTTACCATCACTCATTAAATTTACCAGTGGCTTCATCTGGTTTACAAACACCTGATTAATGTGTATCAGAGTTGAAATTATTCAAGATAAAATCTTAAAAGAGATTATATAGCGTAGTTTAAAAGAACAAACCTAGCATCATAAATGGAATTTGCAATGCGTCATGTTGACATAAAACATATTTACAAAGGGATTTGCCGAGATGACAGATTCTCGATAGTAATAAAGAGTACAGAAGACAGTTGGAAAGAGTACTTGTATTGCATTATGGAGATGACATATGGAGAAAGTACCAAACAATCTCTTGGCAAAACCTTAGACATCATTTCGGCAGATAACTTGCCATGTGGGGAAAGGGAGAGAGTTGCTCGTCGGCAGGTTTACCACGGGACTGCAATAATGAATGGTACGTGGTAATGGAATTTTCTTAGTTGGATAGTCTTTACAAAATCATTCATTAGTTTTACATGTTTGGTAGCCTTATCTTTTCAAAAATTCAATGAGGGGTTTTCTACTTTGCTCCTTGGAAGTACTAAAAATACGGTGTCAATCTTTAAAACCACCAATATCGTTTTATTGCATATCAAGTTACAACTATGGGCCTATAGCTGTCTTCTCTTGAACCATCATTGACTTGATTCGTACATTTTTGAGATTTTTTATAAGTACTTCTTGGATAAAAGAACAAGTTAATAACAGATTGTTTGGATAGAGAAGCAAAAGTAGAAATAGAAATCAAAACATAATTTCAAAAGTCATTCTGAAATTATGTTTCCGAATGAATTTCTGTTTTTTCTGCTCTCAGAAGCAAAAAGTAATTTCTGAAATGGTATCTAAGAGCATCCAGAATTAGCTTTTTGAATTCTAGAAATAAAAAAATAAGAAAGTTAGTTTAGTTGTAAAATTTTAGAACAACTTTTAGAAGCAAAAAAATTAATTTCTTGTGAAGTAAATATCTTTGTTTCTGACTTCTACTTATAGTATCCAAACGCATTATAAACAATACACTATTTACGTAGATTGTTTAATCGAATAAATTGATAATCTGTCTATCTGAATGCAGATTTATTGGTGAAAAATACGACATATCACCATCAGCTAACAAATTGCTATACGTGCGCGTACTCTCGTCGATCATTTTTGCTAGGCAGAATTTTATTTGACGGTGTTTTCATGATAAAAGGGCAAAATATCGTTTGGTCCTTTTTTAGGTGGGCCCATGTCCTGCTTTGCAGATTTTTTGGTCAAACGCTTTCTTTTATTTGGTCCATAATTATTTAAAAATATTAAAACCGACAAAAATACCCTTAGTGTTAATTTTTACTTATTTTTCTTGTAACACTTCATTCCAAATGAAGTCCATATAAAAACCTAAAAAAAAGCAGGACTTCATTAGAAATGAAGTCCATATAAAAACCTAAAATTACGGACTTCATTCCAAATGAAGTCCATATAAAACCTAAAAAAATGACTTCATTCCGAAATGAAGTCCATATAAAAACCTAAAAATGGACTTCAACTAAATGAAGTCCATATAAAAACCTAAAAAACAGACTTCATTCCGTAAATGAAGTCCATATAAAAACCTAAAAAAAACAGACTTCATTCTAGAAATGAAGTCCATATAAAAAACCTAAAAAAACAGACTTCATTCTAAAGATGAAGTCCATATAAAACCTGGCGAGATTGGGGTATACTCAAACTAATTGGGGTATACCCAATTTTATAGGGACTCTTTCTTAAGGGCAAAGGGGGAGGTCAATGGGTAAAGTTACAAAATTACCCTTTTTCATTATAACTCTAATTACTACCAAAATCAGTTTTCTTTCTTCATTACATCTTCTTCTCTTCTTCTTCTCCTCCACAACCTTACCTTACCGGCTCCATCACCCCACCACCACCAAAACTCGTCGATCAATTCGTTAAAATCGTCGATTCGAAAACTCCGATTAATCTTCATCAATGGATCCACCACGGAAGGAGGCAACTCGTATGAAACAATCTAATCGAAAACCCAATGAGTATAACCCCTGGAATTGCAAATTTGGTTGCTAAGAAAGTGAAGAGAAAACGGTTGAAGAAGAAGGAATTGAACCCGCTGAAACACGTGAAATGGTGCGCTTAAGAAAGTAAGGGCACACTTAAACTCACTCTAGTACTTCAATTTCATGTTTGCATGTCAAATTAGGTCGAAAAATCGAATTTGTGAATTGGTAGTTACGGCGCCGTGCAAGGTTTTTGGTTATCGACCTTTCCGGATTTCATAGTTAGGGTCTGGCCGGAAGGGTATAAGGTTGAAGAACTTAGGCTTTATGGTTTCTCAGAATCGCTACTAGCGGTGGCGGCAGGTTATTCATTTGTATACATTGCCGGCGTCGGTATCTTTTAATGAAGCCAAGCAAGTTTTTGTTTTTTACCCTTCCGGCTACTTCATTGAATGTTTCTGATGCCTAGAGTTTTTAAACCAGGAAGGGTAGTTATATAAAAACATGCGGAGTTTTTCATTTAGGAAATGTATGTGTAATAAACCTTGCCGAATTCGTATAGTTAAAATTTCTTGTTTTTTTGTGCGCGGAAGGCTATTTTGATGATACAATGCCGCGTTGTTTGGCTTCAAGCACTCATTTTTTGGTCGACCTTACTTCTGCTATTGTTTCACTGGATATGTTGAATATATCTAACTCGTTAGGCATGTAATGTTTTTTTCTGAATTGTTCTTGTTCGGATTGCGAATGGCAAAGAAGAAAGCAGCTCGAAAGCATCTCTTAGTCCTCCTTCAAACCCTCCTCGTGTTGGTGATAAACTATTGTCTTCAAAACATCGAGGGGTGTATGTTGTGCCGGAACGACAAAGGTCTTAGAACCATTATCTCGAACCCAATGATTCAGACGAGACTCCAGATGAAGACCAATCAATTCCATCGGGTAGAAGAGGTGATGATGATGATGTTGATGAAACCAATCCATTGGCTTTGGAGGAGGTAACCATGATGATGATGATGATGGTGGTGATCAAGACATGCATGAGGCGGGAGGAGGTAATGATGATGGTGATGATGATGATGGTAATGGAGATAAAGGTAAGAATATCATCGAAGATGAAATTGTTGAAGAGGAAGAGGAACAAGAAGAAGAAGGAGATGGAGATGGAGAAGGAGAACAAACTCTAGCTGTTGTTCAAGCCACCGAAGCTTCTCGGCTTCAACTTCAACCGAACGAAGAAGAGGGTGATCACTAAACCGGCCGATTCTCACATGCCTTCCAAACACTTGATGGTTGCACTGAAGAAGGTGAGCCTCCAAAAGGGACCCCAGCGAGATGGTGGAGATGTTCTTTTTGGATACAAAGACTCATGGGCATGTACGGTCCATAATACTATCGTAAGTAATCTTAATTCGTCTTTGTTATTTATTCAAGTGTGTAACTATCCTAATTAAATTTGCATAAAGTGTTTGTATTAATCTTGACTTTTTTTTTGGTATTTAGGATCACAAGCATGCCATCCGTCTCATGAGGCGCCAAGCTTCGTGTTCAGTGACGCATACTTGGAATCTTGGCTTGGAATGTGAGGAGGTGAAAGTGATTGTGAGGAACTCTGGGTTGTTGCCTGCGGTGGAGAGTTCGAATATTAATCATGATAGAGTTACCATCTCTGCATTCTGTGAGCGGTTCTATGGAGAGACCGATACTATGTTATTCCCATTCGGTGAGATGGCGATAACTCCGATGATGCTCAACAAATTCTAGGCCTCGAGGTTGATGGAAAAGCGCCACCGAGGGATTCGATAATGCCATTTCTTTCGAGAAGATTTACGAATTGAGCAAGAAACTGTTCGGTTGGAGTCGGAGTTCGGACGGATGATGTTCTTGACAAGAAGGATGGTCGACTAATTAAGAAGTTTAATGTGAAGAAGTTGAGGGACAAACTATGGAAGACTCAGAAATCCTTGATAGTGAAGGAATGGTGCACCCGGTGCGAATCAATGCTACCGCGGCCGCTTATTTGCTATACACCACAGGCGGATGTATCTTCCCCGACGGTTCGGAAACCAAGTCGAGGCCGTTACTTGCAACTATTGGATCCCTTACATGAGATGCGTGGGTATTCTTGGGGTATCTGCGGTGGTTGCCTTCTTGAATAATGAGTTGACAAAATCTTCTAGGGCACTCACTAAGCAAGTTAACGGAAACACATGTCTCTTCCCGGTAATTTTATTGTTTAAAACATTTATATTTGCAAATCTCGAAAGATCGGGGTTCTTACTAAACTTTTTTCTTTTTGCAAAGGTTTGGATATATGAACGCTTTCCTTCTTTGTTCAAAGACAACTCTTACGTCAAAGTGGATAACAAAGTGTTCGTTACATTTGCCAAGAGCTCAAAGGTACGGTTTTTAAGGGTACTCGGGATAAGGAAATGCCGCAAAATCTTATGAAACTCCGAGCCGCCATCGACAATTTGATTGCGGAAGAGGTGATATTTGATCCAGACGGGAGGATAGAAATCAAGGTTTAATCCCAAGGAGAAATGAAGTTGTTGCATTATACTATGGACCCTTGATGACTGTGTTTGAAGGATTTTCAATGTACGATCCACATCGGGTAATGCGACAATTGGGTTACGTCCAAGAAGAACCTCATTTCGATGAAGAACTGTTCTTACCGTGAACCGGGATAACCTGCACCACCTCCCAAAAAACTATTAACGTCTCTTACGATCCAGGCGCCAACTCAAGAACATTGGGACAATAGACGGGGCCGTAACATCGATGTGAGTCTTTTGGACGAGGTGACCACCGGTCATGAAGCTACTTGAGAAATACATGGCGTGGTACTTGGGTTGGGCTCGTCCCTACCGTGATTAGGCCAATGACTCTTCAAGAATCGCTCGTAAGAAGAAGATGGAATCGAAAGACCCAACAACAATGCTTAAGATATTTGTAAGTATTTTAGAGTTGCTCTTACTATTTTAAGATTGATTGCATTTAAGAATCATTCTATTAATTGTTTATTGTTTAATTGAATATAGAAGGATCGGTTGAAGACCTTTGTCGGGGTTTTATGTTGCGCGAAAGATAGAGGAGAACCCGTGCAAAGCAAGCACATTGACTATGCTTGCAATGTTGACAATGAGGATGCCCATCTATTGTTCAAGCAACTTCAAGCTCAAGTAAAGGCGGAAGAAAAAGCTATTAAGGATGCACAAGCCAAGACAAAGGCCGATAAAAAGAGGACTCGTAGTGCTCGGTGGTGAAGGTATCGGCGGTGGTCGTGGTGGTGAAGGTAGCAGCAGTGGTCGTGGTGGTGAAGGTAGTGTTCCTAAACGGGGCCGTGGTCGTGGGTCGTGCTCGTGGTCGTGGCCAATGAATTCTTTCCTAGTTCATTTTTTTATGTTGTGGTGGACAAATGTTTAAGTTAATGGTGTGGACAAATGTTTAAGTTAACGGTTTATGGGACATGTTTCGTATTTTGGACAAAAAATGTTGGATGAATGAATGGTTTGTTTAGCTATATAAAGTGTCAATACATTTGCCGGCATGATTTTTTTTAAGCTACCACTGTCGGCTGTGTCCAGGCCGGCAAGGTTGTGAAATGACAAATTGCCTACCTGTCAACCAAAATTGGGGAATTACCAGGGCGGCAAGGTTGTGAAATGACACATTGCGGGACCGATCCAACAAAAATTGGGGAATTACGAGTAGGCAAGGTTGTGAAATGAATGACTGCCGACCCTGTCAACAAAAATCGTGTAGTTACCAGGGCCGGCAAGGTAATACCATTCCTACCAAGCCAGGCGTTCGTGTAGCGGAAGGGTACTAAAATAGAGACCCCTTAGGCCATATATTGAAAAAAAACCATTCTTCCGATGCCTAGAATCATGTAAGGTCGGGAGGGAAACAAAACGGAAAATTCAGCGGTATTTTGCCGGCATGCTAATGAACCCATACATTTCCGGCTGTTTTGGGACCCGGCATTGTAGCAAATTTACGACTCCCGGGCGTGTTCAAAATTCAAATTTTGCAAGTACAATTGCATTGATTCACTTGTACTTGGACACTATAACGGCCAAATTTGGGCACCATCCTATAAATGCACTACTTATCTCCACAAAACAACACACAACTATTTGCATATACTCTCCAAAGCTCATATCATCACACACTCCATCTAACTCACCCAATAGCTCTCTACACACAAGAAATGGCTTCATTTGATTCTAATGAAGATTTGGCAATCACCAAAGCTTGGTATGCGGAGACTAGAGTTCGAAGGCGAGTCCTCCGTAAGGGTGGATTCCACAACCTTTTGGGCTAGGGTTCACAACACTTTTAGCCAAGAGTGTGGGAATCCTAACTCAAGAAGTGTTCAACAAGTGCACGATAGGCACATAGTTATTGAAAATGCGATACTTGCCTATTTAGCTATCCAAAACCAATTTTCAACGCTCCCCACTTTAACTTGTCCATTGAACAATTTGTAAGTATTTTTGTGGTTTATTTTACGTGATCCATGTTGTTTGATCTTCCAATGAAACACCACTAACAAATATAAGTTTGTTTTTGTGTTTTTGTAGCACGAAGTCGTGAAAGCGCTACTTGGAGGAAAAGGGGGAAGCATTCGCATTCGATGCAAGCTATCAATTCATGGAATCCAAAATCCCGGAGTATGCCCCGAGATGATGGAGGGTGTATCGTCTTCGGAGGAGGAAGATTGATGGCTTTAGAAGTTTTAGTATAGGTTTTGTGGGTAGACCTCTATGTAAACCCTCACGAGACTATAACTCGTCCAATAGGGTCGCCTAGGGTTCAAAGGCTTGATGCACATGCTAAGTGCATTCGTTTTTCCGTCGACAAGGATTAGGTTTTATGTTTCAATCAATGTAGTAACCAAAATTGAATGAATAAAGTAAATTACATCTTCCATATTATGTCACCGGCAAGGTTGTATTTGTTTTTCATGCCGAGATTAATATAGCGGAAGGGTAGGAAATATTTACATGCCGGCCGCAAGATTCTTCGCCCAAGATAGTCGGCGTGTTCTTCATCCTAGGACCATTAGGCGGATAAATGGTCGGCAGACTTATTCAAAGTTGAACCTTCCGCGGAAGAGCGATCGGCGGCTTATTCAAAGTTGAACCTTAGGCGTATGTTTGGTGGGAAGATTATTCAAACCCAGACCTTGCTTAGGCTTTATGCATTTTCAAAACCAAAATTTTTAGATCGAATCGAACTCATATGACGGATCAAAAGGTTAATCTATCGAATTCATAATTTCAAAATTTTAATCTAAACTCAATTAATTAATCTAATCATAATTTTAGTGTTAATTAAACGAGAGCAATTTTGCCATTTTGAAAATACAAGGTTAAGGGGTGGCTTGGTTTTACTTCATAATGACCCTATTTTGTCTCATTGGGTATACCCCAATTAGTTTGAGTATACCCCAATCTCGCCAGGATATAAAAACCTAAAAAAAACAGACTTCATTCCAGAAATGAAGTCCATATAAAAACCTAAAAAAACAGACTTCATTCCAGAAATGAAGTCCATATAAAAACCTAAAAAAAACAGACTTCATTCCAGAAATGAAGTCCATATAAAAACCCTAAAAAAATATTTAAATCGATTAACACCATCGATTTAACGGAGACGCCATTAACAGACTTCTATATTCTAATCTACATACACCTTCTATATTCTAATCTATAAGCTGCTATCTTTCTATATAAAAACAAACAAGATGAGAAAAGTCTTTAATTCTTCTTCTTCGTAGTCATATGTCATCAAGCAAATGACTAGCTTTTGGCAAGAATTCAACTGTTGGCTTCTGCATCTTCTCACATGAAGAAGAATTAACAGATTTCATTCCTGTTAATGGAGACGTAGGAAAAAGAAGAAGAAAGAAAAAGAGAGAGATTAGATCTGGAAAGATGAGAGAGAAAGTAAATCTGAGAATGATTTATTCTCACTTACTTTTTGACTATATATATGGTCCTTATTCAAAAGGGTATTTCGCCACTACAAGGTGACATTTTACATCATCCATGACATCATTTTACAGGACCAAACAATATTTTTTAGGACCAAACTATAATTATATTACCAACAGGACCAAACGGACATTTGACCTAGATTCAAATGGACTTTAGACTCTCTCTAATATATTATTCCTAGGACCTAATGGTATTTCCTACATGATAAAAATAGTTTAGCATTCTTGATATTACCAAACTACCCCGGGCTTCAAGTCATTACTTGTAAATAAACATACAACTAAAACATGTTTTCCACTTTCATGTTTAGTAGCCTCTCCTAAAAACTGGATTATGCCCGATTTGGGTAGATTTTCAGTGTGAAGGCAATAAATTAAATAATAGTACTCTGAACACGGATTAACTTAGATGGCATAATTTGTTTTTATAGTTAATCTACGTGTGGATTAATCGAGTATTATTACTTATTTAATTCTTTTAGCCACATTTCGAGTACTATGTTGCTGTTGCATGTCTGTCAACTTTCAAATATTTATTCATTGTCCAAAGTATATTGCTGTTTGATTTTATCATTTTATCATGTTTTGGAGTAAATTTTTTTATTACTCTTGCACAAACCGTGAAGGATATTATGACGACAATATTCTAGATTTAAATATCCAAATCCACTAATTTTTGGTGTACTGAAAGCCTCAATGACGTTTGTTGTTCTGTTCTGTGTGAAATCACAAAGCAACTTTTCTGGATGAACTTATCCATTCCAGATGGTGAGATGGAGTTCTCCTACTAGTACTGCTGAAGAGGGTGAGGGTCTTAAAACCGTGTACTGTTTTATTGCATCAAGCTGTAAAAAAATAGTGTATTGTATACTCCCTTCGTCCCACTAATAAGTGACCTAGTTACTTTTAGATTTTGTCCCACCATTAAGTGACTTATATCACTAAACAAGGAGATATTCCTAAAATTATCCTTTTAATTGATTATAAAAAATATAAGAAATATGCATAATTTGATAGTCATAATTATATTCGTTACGTAGGTGTTTTAAAATGTTTACCAATGGTACGAAGTTTGCGAACATCCGTGGTGTAGTTTGAGAGATAAATCATTTCAAAATTTCACCATTTATTATCCATAAGGGTATAATTGTAAAAAATATTTAAAAATACTTTTCTCCTTGCTTGCCTTAAAAATTGTGCAAACTTTTAAGTCACTTAATAGTGGGACGGAGGAGTATATCATTTTTTTTTTTGATCAGAGTACTGTATATATCTTACGTTGCACCTGCATTGACTTGATTGATGCATCTTGATGAAATAATTTATTTGTTTTCTAATATTATTTTTTCTAATAATAAGTTGTTATTCAAAAAAGAGTTGGTGTACAATTTGTTGATCGGTTAAGGAATTCTAATGGGAGTCAATCAAATTAAACAAAATTGCTTTTGGAAAGTAGGTAATGGTGAAAACATTAATATTTGGACTGATCATTGGGTGCCTGAGATTAAGCCACCAATAATACACAAGAAATGGAAGGAATTTTGAAAGGTAGGTGACTTAATTACTAGTTCTCATACTTGGGATATTGAAAAATTGGTAGCTTGTTTTGATCAAAATACAATTGAGAAAATAGTGAAGATTCCAATCCCAAGCAATAATATGATCAGATGAAGCTATATGGACCCTAAACAATTCGGGTAAATTTCTTGTTAAGTCTTTATATAACTCTTTAAACTCTCGGTAGAGCAAATCAAGATTGGAACAAAATTTGGGATATGCAAACTACTCCCTCTATTAAAATGTTTATTTGGAAAGCGACTCAATCTATTTTACCAACTAATATGAGAATTGCGGCCATTTTACCCGATACTCGGACTTCTTGTCCTTTGTGTAACTACGTGAGGAATCTCTATCTCATATCTTTATCACTTGTAATTTTGTTTCGCAAGTTTGGATGCATTTAAATTTCGATATGTCTTACGTTACAAATGGATTAGTAAACTTTCATGATTGGCTTAATACTTGGTTTAGGGATCACGATAGAAATGGACTTGCAATGGATGAACTTAGTCCTTTCCAGAAGTATAGTGAGCTAGCATGTTTGGAAGGCAAGATGTGATGTAGTGTTCGAAAAATTAAGTTGAATAGCATGGAAACAGCCAAAACAATAGTTAGGTTCATAAATAGTTGCATGAACATAAACAAAATGGAATATGATATTATGCAAAACCTTTACTACAATCCTATGAATGATGAAAATCTCAAAATCACAACAGAGGAACCAAATAGAAGTGACAGTTTTATGACTGTGAAAATTAACATTGCTTTGTCAATGTCAAATTTCAAGGCAAACTCCGCAGTGGGACTAACTATTTCTGATTATGCAGGTCACATTAATGAAGGAAGTGGTAGCCATGCAAACTGTTTTACTCGAAGAGAAGAACCGGAGAGGATTGGAGCCAAAGAAGCTTTCCAATTAGCGGCAAAATGTAGAAGGTTAAGCTAGACTTTGTACGGGGAAACAAGCAAACAACTTAATTTGATAACTGTCCCAGCTCCTTCCATGATGTTTGGAAGAAGACGAGGTGTGTCAAAATACAAAATCTTTGCTTTTGTTTGTCACCTGGCTAGAGAGTGGGCACCAATATTTCAAAAGCTCGACTGGAATTGGATATTGCCATGAAACTACTGAAATCAGTAACTCAAGCTCGAATTAATGTTTTACCTTGGCAAGACTGATAACAATGGTCAAGATGACAAACAGAATTATCTGGTGGGAGTTACGATGGTCTTCATGCATTAAATGAATAATGTAATTGTTGTTATCTACAACGGCTATTTGCTGCCAGGTTCAACCAATCAACGATGACCCTGCATGCAATGCATGATTACTTTCGAATAAAAAGAATGCCGTTACGCTTTATGAAGCTAGCTAGGTGTCACATTTTCCTCAGTTTGGTTGATAATAAAGTTGACAGATGACAATCTAAACACTTCATAACCTACCAACTCGTTATCTCCTTAGCTAGTCCAAAATATCTGCTTACCTAGTGTGGCTTATAATAGTTTAAGAAGTACTGTACTACTGTTGTTCAGTTCTCACCATGAGAAAAATCAAAAAAAAAAAAAAAAAAAACATTTCACAGACACTCATACAACAACCCCCTCAAGCCTCTCTAACCCTATGTCTTTAATGAAATGTATACACATAATCCATCACCTACCACGTGTCGAAGGAACCATATGTGGAAGACACACGGCGCCTAGATATCGAGATATGATGCCACGTCCCAACACCCAAGAGGTATGCATCATCTCCATCTACTTGTCATCAGGCTGATCCGATGACGGAGGATCGAGGAACACCAGAAGAATAAACTGGTGTGAAGTACCATAGAAGACCCAAGATCCTACTTTACTCTATCCCGAGAAAGATCCAAGATCAAGGGCGAGGATGAGTCTCACTGACAGAGATGTGATAGGGGCAGCAGACAGCTGTCTAACGCATGCGGACTACCCAATCACCCGCATTAAATGCTACGAACATAGGATACGTGTCGATTATCCTATGGAGGAGAAAAAGGCGACCCATCGTTACAACATGTTACCGTTGGAGCCATCGGGATGATACGAAGATACCATCGGGATCATCACATAAATCAAGACGATAAGAATACAGTTGTCCCAAGAAGAAGGCCCCACACAAGGAGCCTATAAATACCCAACTCCACTAAGAGAGAGGGGGTCGACCAAATTTAGGGAGAGAGAGTTAAAGTTCAGGAGAGAGAAATTGTAAGAGTAAGTATGAGTTTTAATCACTTCCCTCCTAGCATCGTTCCCTACTCAGAGTCATTCAACTATCTTTGTAACCTCTTATAATACATAGTAAAACACCAACCCCTGTGGACGTAGGACTTAGTGCTGAACCACGTAAATCATCATCTCATTTACATTCCGCACTTATAATTTTTGTACTTTAACGCTATGCACCATTTGAATCATCATAGGAATCCCTATGATGCGAAACGAGGACGAGCCCGAAGGCTCAGAGTTTCTCTTTCCATTACTTTGTGTTATTTTACGTATATTTCTATCACTTTGTCAATTTTACTAACACTGCGAACATTGTTTGTGGACACGAAGGTACCATCGTTATTTCCATGTTCACAATCTGGCGCTAGAAACAGGGACTCTTATGTCCCGGTAAAAGATTTATCTTACCCTGTGAACTTTTTTAACCACTCAATATTGTTCTCTAATATGGATTTTGGGTGACCTTACTTTTGAAACCATCTTATTTAGACTTTTTAGAAAATCTTCATACCATGCTTTCACTAACAAAAATCCTTGCATCCGTGCCTGTACTTCTAAAAAACTTCGGATTTATCCCCAAATCTATGTTTTCATGCATAAAAACCCTTGAATCTGCCTTCTTTCATGAAGTATTTTCAGACCCATGGTTAGATCTGTGTTTATGATTTTTGGATCTACGTTTTCCCTTGAAAAAGTTTTTGGATCTGTTTCCGGATCCGTGTTTTCCTTTGAAAATATTTGAATTTTGCGTGCTTTACGCTGAAATCTATGCCTTTTCTTTGGGTATATGCTTTGAAGGGTTTTGGCTGATGCCTAACAGAACATACGACCATGCCTTTTCTGTATTGACTTCACTAACAAAATCCATGTGGATATTGTTTTTTCGACAACGTCTTATTTTTTCAGAAAATCGAAGAAAATCAAAGATGGACAAAACAAAGGACGCGGGAAAAACCAAGGCATCGTCAAAAGAAACACCAAGGACTACACCAGTTATGACACGTAGCAAACAAAAAGGTGAAAAGATTAAAGCAGCCAACAAGAAGCAGGACGGAGCGGAAAGCACGACGCCATTGGATGCCAACACAATAGCAGCAGCATCTTCGAAAGCCGCATAAGCCAAAGCAGGTGCCTCCAAAGTAGCAGCGACAACCCGAGCAAACAAACAACGAGAAAGGATGGTTGAATCAACCATACAACAACCCCTTTATGGGATTCCGCTCACCAACGAGCAGAATCAATCGCTGCTAACCAATAAACCTCTTCTGATGGCAAACCAACCAGCACAACAACCTATAGAGCTTCAAGTCCTGACCGTCGATCCACCGATCCCCTTAATACAGACTGTTGATGAAGATCACACTGTAGCCGTCGGTGGACAAGCATAAGTGGGGACTCCGAACCAAGGATCGAATCACTCCATCCAAATGATAGCAGAGCTCGAAGAATTGAAAATATACCAGAAGGTGTATGCAGACGATGTGGCATTACTCGCACAAGAAAACCAGGAGCTCAAAGACAGAATTGCCCACATTGCCGAAGTAGAGAATTAGCACGATGAAGCCAATTCCAAGGCACCGCCGCCAAATCAGGGCCGAAGGATGGTAGTGGACAACATCAACAACCCCGAGCCATTAAACCGAAGAGTGGCCAGTGGAAACATACTATCCGATCCAGATTATGTTCCTGAGGACTCAGACTATTTCGATAGTGATAACCGAATATCAGGACGATCTACAGTCAGGTAGGACCACCAACTCGCAATGGAGAACCTTCGTGCCGAAATGATGGATGAAATCAAGCAACCGAAAGCAAGGAAATGAGGAGGAAGACTAGAGGAATTCATGAGAGAAGCCGCCACCACACCGCTGACTGATCATTTGTCCAAAGCTCTCATTCCCCAGAAGTGTCCCATTCCAGCGTTCGAATGTTACGATGGATCCAGCGACCCCGCAGCCCATCTTCGATATTACAATCGTACTTTGGCCCGATGGGATCAAGATGACGTGGTCCTCTGCAGATACTTCCCTTCGAGCTTGAAAGGATCGACTCTATCTTGGTTCGATAACCTACCACCTAATTTCATCGACTCCTACATCCAGCTCACTGAGAAATTCTTAAGAACTTACATGTATAACAAGGCCGTCAACGCAGGAATGGACAAGCTCTTCTTGCTAGCGGTCGCTTACAAAGAAAACATCAGGGAGTATACCGATAGGTGGCACACACTGCCAAGCGATAGGAAATGTGGACCCGGTAGTCAGCATCAATTGTTACAAGTGGGGATTGGATAGGATGATCCCACTGTTTGTTGAGATTCTTGGAAGTATCCCCACTACCGAAGGAGACCTCCGAGTAATCATCGAAAAGCACGCCAGGTTAGAGGAAATATAGCGTGATAATCCCAGGGCACACGTGCAAAAATTCCATCGCGCAAACTCAGTAGAGAAAACCAGCGGATCAAAGAGAACCAATTCGACCGAGCATTTCAACGAAGATAAAAGAGGATGAAGAGATGATCATCGACGCAACGATAAGAAGTTCGAAGATCAGGTTTACACGAAGCTTAACACCGGCTATGTCCGCATCCTAAGGGAGATCAAGGACCGACCCAACCTCGAATGGCCATGGTCCAAGGGAAAGCAACCACCAAGATCAGAAAAATTAAGGGACTACTGCGAATACCATTGCTTCAATGGACACCAAACAGAAAAATGTAAGAATCTCAAGATAATGATCCAAAAGCTGGTTGATGCCGAAGATCTCAAGAAATATATCCAAAAGGCAGATACCGAGGATCGGGTCAGATGAAGCAAGCAAGTCCAACTCTCGGAGGGTAATTGGACGCTTAATACTATCTCCTGCTCAAAACCCAACGGCCCCTCATTGACTGCCCAAATAGGAAAGATATTGAGAAAGCAGTTTGAAGACTATTGTGAGCTATACAAGATCGATGGAGTCGAAGTGGACGAACACGAACAATGGATGAACACACCAATGTAATTTGACGCCGAAGATGTCGAAGAAGATATGTAGGATCACAACGATCCCTTGGTTCTCACACTACCGGTATCAGGGTGCAACGTAAAGAAGATTCTGATTGACGGAGGTAGCTCAGTCAACGTGTTATTTTATGATACATTCAAACGAATGGAATTGAATGATGAACAACTGATGTCTTCTTACTACACTATCTATGGATTCAACGGTGCTCCAACGAAGCCTCTAGGAGACATTGTGTTAGAGGTCAAGGCAGGACCAATGAAGGTCAGCACCCAATTCAATGTGGTAGACGTATCTTCCCTCATAACGCTATCATCGGCCGAAGATGGGTGCACAAACTCAAAGGGGTGGCAGCAACATACCACCAATACCTTAGATTCCCAACACCCGAAGGGGTAATGGAAATCAAGGGCGATCAGGTCACCGCACGGGAATGTCAAGCTTTACAAAACCAGCTTAACAATGAACAAGAAGAGCAACGTAAACCTAGAAGAAGCAAAAACAAAGCAGCCGCTAAAGACAAGGGAATTGACCTTTATCTCGAAGAAATATCAGGGAAAAGCTTGACGAAGGTTAGCACCGTCCTAACTACTGAAGCAGGCGCCTCATGGGAAAAGGGGATCTAAGAGCCTACCAATTAGCAACCAAAGAACCTTCTTTTCTTATGGGAGCCAAAGCCTACTTTCACACCAGTAGAGCCCACGAAGGTGATCAACATAGAGACAGAAGAGTATCCCAAGATGATCAAAATAGGAACCCTGATGAATAAAGAACGAGAAGAATCATTGATCAACCTACTCAAGGAATACGCAGATATCTTCGCATGGAAGCTGGGGGATATGCCACGGATCGATCCAAAGATAATACAACACGAACTTCGGATAAAACCAGGCACTAACCCCTTCAGACAGAAATTACGCAAGATAGCACCGGAATATCACCAAGCAGTTGAGAAGGAGCTTCATAAGTTGATGGAGGCAGACTTCAAAAGGGAGGTAATATACCCCACATGGATCTCGAACATGGTCATCGTACCAAAAAAGAACGGCGGGGTAAGGATATGCATCGACTTCACCAACCTCAATAAAGCTTGCCCGAAGGATAGTTACCCACTCCCAAGCATCGATCAATTGGTAGAAGGTGTATAAGGATACGAAGAATTATCATTCATGGATGGATACTCTGGTTACAACCAGATAGCTCTGGCAGAAGAAGATCAACAACACACAACATTCTTCACCCCGCACGGCCTCTACTGTTATACCCGAATGCCCTTCAGACTGAGGAACGCAGGGGCAACATACCAGAGTATGTTTGATGCTATTTTCAAAACATGGATCGGAAAAACTCTGGAAGTCTATGTCGACGATATGCTAGTCAAAAGCAAATTTCGCAAAGATCACTATCAAGACTTGGGAGATATCTTCAGTGCAATGAGGAAATACGACATGAAGGTAAATACAGAAAAGTGCACCTTTAGTGTCACATCGGGGAAGTTCCTCGTATACCTAGTAACAAAGAGGTGCATCGAAGTCGATCCCGCTAAAATCCAAGCAATCGTGGAAATGCCATCCCTAAGAAATTTAAAAGAAGTTCAGAAACTCAACGGCTCCATAGAGGCACTAGGAAGGTTTATTGCTAGGTCATCGGACAAATGTAAGCATTTTTTCAATATTCTCAAGAAAGGAACCAAGTTCGCATGGACCACAGAGTGCGAAGAAGCTTTTCAGAAGATTAAAGAATACCTGGCAACGATCCCGATCCTCCAAAAGACCGATCCCGATCCTCCAAAAGACCGATCCCGATGAAGTGTTGGCCCTTTATATAGCAGCTACCGAAGATGCAGTCAGCGCAGTACTGGTCAAAACCAACACGAAGGTTGAACAACCGATCTATTACGTTAGTAAGACTCTCAACACGGCAGAA
Source organism: Papaver armeniacum (assembly GCA_023531295.1). Classification (NCBI taxonomy): domain Eukaryota; kingdom Viridiplantae; phylum Streptophyta; class Magnoliopsida; order Ranunculales; family Papaveraceae; genus Papaver; species Papaver armeniacum. The sequence goes on from JAJJWW010005494.1 coordinate 235,072, forward strand.
AGAAATTACACAAAGATTGAACAACTCATACTGGCATTAGGATGGGCAACCCAGAAGTTGAGAACTTATTTCCTGACTCATTACGTTCGTATACCATGCAAAGCACCGCTAGAAGTTGTTCTCAAAAATGCCGGACAAGTATGAAGAATAGCAAAGTGGAATACGCAATTGGAGCAATTCAACATTATCCACGAGATCCAAACTGCACAAAATTAGCAAGTCTTAGCAGATTTCTTAACAGACCTACCTATGGATAACGACGAAGAAGTGAAGGACATACTAGGAGTTGAAGAATATGGAAAGGATCCGAAGGATGTACTCGAGCCCTCGAGCCAAAGGAGATGGGAAGTCTTCGTCGATGGGTCCAGGAATAAGGAAGGTGCAGGCATAGGGATCGTAATCACGACACCCACTGGGGACAGAATCGTGCATGCACTTAGGTTGGAGTTTAAGGAGCCCACCAACAATATTGTGGAATACGAAGCCGTTGTACATGCTCTTCGATTGATTATAGAAATGGGGATAACCGACGTATGCCTAACAAGTGACTCATAGCTGGTCATTCGACAAATAGAGTTGGTATATGATGGTTATTTTTCAATGATGTTGTAGTAAAAAAAAGGTTGTCGTTCACTCGGACTTGACGAGATTGATTTTAAGAATTAATAAAAGAAAAGAAAAGAAAAATATATACAAATATTGTCACAGGATGGAGAGTCACTAGGACGCAGGATTTCACTACTTTTCATATTCTTGTGGTTCAGTCATTAACTCGAGACAATATATCTCAAACAAAAGAAGTTGTGACTCTAATTCCTTGCCAAAAATAGATTCATAAAACATTATATGTAAGTCGTAAGCATGACGCTTCAAAAGTAATTTAAACTAAGCATGCGACATCAGACAAAATAACAGATAATTAATAGAAATCATAAAACAATTAAATATATGCAAAAAGTCATATGAAGAATTAATTCATTTACCACAATCATGAAAAGTTGCTTCCTCCGTTGTCCCAATGATGGGTTCTAGATCCGCATATTGGAAACACACTCAGAATAATTTTTCATTGCTCAAAAAGTGTTTACAAGAGGTGAAAATGGAATGAATATTGAAAACCGGGTTTGTAACAATTATATTTGTTACAAACCAAACTGTTACAGAGAACGATATATATGATGTGTCGCTGGCACTGTTCCAAAACGACTGTCTCCTTAACTACGACCCACAGGGATCTGTCGTTGACACTGTTGAAGAACGACGGTTTTTGGCTGTCTGTTCTTCGTGTTCTTCGTCTTCCACAGGAGCAGAAAAATATTCTCTGCAACTCTCGATTCTCACTCTGTTGACGCTCTAAACTATCCCCCAGCTCTCCTCCCTTCTTCTATGAGTCCCAGCCAACCTTTTTATACTCGTCATCGACAAAATATCTCCTCATAATTCCAAATATCTCCGAAGTAATAACAAATATTTTTCACGGGATAATTTCCTTTTGTTGATTCTTCACGCGTCTGCCAGCAATCTAAACCCTCTAAACACGCTTCCAACTAATCAAATATTGGGTCAACACGCTCAGGCCACAATAAGTCTTCCCGGAATAACAAGAAATCCCGAGAAAAACTTCACCGTATATATAGTTCCTTGTTTTCTTCTCGTGGAATTTCCAGCCAAATCTACACAATTATAACGCCAATACCACGCCTGTATAGTCCATAGGAAGATACCCAATGATTTTCAGCCTTTGAATCTCCTTCTAGCACGCCCAAAATTCCAACCCTAATTCTGCCATTTGAGAATCGTTTTTCCCGCCAAATTTCAGCTTTCAAACGGAGAGGATGAAGTGCCCCTTTTGTCTGTTATTCATTTGAACCCTTAGGTGGCCCTAGTGGCGGAGTGTTGTCTCCGGAGGGTTTACCAGAGGTGTACCCACAAAACCTTTACTCCCGACCCTAGCTATCTACGCAAAACCTTGGAAGGCACTAAAGAATCTCCTTGGTTGGCATACTCATTGACTACATGAGGAAGTACCCTGATGCGAAATTCCAATTGTTGTACACGAGTTTGCACTCAAGCATACTAAAATTCATATAAAGTGACAGAGCTCTACTCAGATAGTTTCTGGACATCATAAACCGGAGTCAACCAATCACATTAAGAAGATGGATGTAGAGAAAAACGTGGATGATGTTGACTAAGGTGAACCTATCCTAATGGACTGAGATACTAGTCTGGACTAATATCAACACACTGGCATATACAAGGGAACCAGTGGTCGATAATCCTAACTCTAGGTCAACTCAGCTGGCATATACAAGGGTACTAGTGGTCGACTTTATTGTATTTATTCCGATTGGTCTAGTGGTCTGGTCTTTTTTTCTTTTTTTTTTAAATCTCAACCATTCTATTTCACCCTAGCAATGGTAAAAAAAAAAAAAAAAAAAGTGTCAGGATTCTTTCGATGTTTCCATCACGAGGATATGGCGAAACTACCATGTTTTGTTTTCTAACACCTGAGCTCTGTGCTTTTATGAATAGACTCTTCTAGATGTTTCCATCTAATCAGATTGGTTCCTCAACTCCTATAACCAAGATGCTTCCATCCACTTAGATTGGTTAGTGCCATCCTTAATAAACATAAATTTCTAGGCTCTGGAGTTTTATTTACTGCAACTAAAAAGTTTCTCCCATACCCCCAAACTTAAATCTAACATTGTCCTCAATGTTCTAAAGATGAAATTAAAAGCATGAACAATGAGAAACTGTTACCACTTGAAGAAAAGGAAAGATATTACCGTGTTGCAAGAGCATAGGTTACCTCCCAATAAGTGCTAAGTTTAAAGTCTTCAGCCAGACATTGGAAAGGATTAGTCACCTCGAAGAATTATATAGCAACAGCCGGAATAATTGCGGGTCATCTGGATCAAAAAGTGCTAACCACAAGAAGAGGAGACTGCAACAGACCAGGAAGATATCCAACACACCCTTATCTATTTTTTTGTTTAAGACAACTATATCTAGTTGTGGCTCAGGTTCAGGCTCTATAAACGGGTCTAAATAAAATGTTTTCATGGGCTGGACTTCCTCAAATGAAGGATTCTTAAGATCGGGTTGTAGAGTCTGGAAATACTCAAGTAGGAACTTAGAAGAACATAACAATAACCTGAATAATTGGGGATCCTCTAAGTCAATCAGATTTGACTCACACAGCTGACCACAAAGAGAGTGGTGGTCTTCCTTAAACAAATATGTCGACCCTAATCTCCTAACGTAATTAGGTTTAGTCTCGAAACTTAATATTTGACACATTTGAATTTCATAAGTTCCCACAATCGGAGAAAATTTTTTTGGTGGGAAAACAAAGTCAATCGAGGTATCGTAGCCTGGGTTAACCACATCAACCAGAGGATGGTTTCTAACAACTGAACTTCTTTCTGGACATTATTGGGTTCAGGAAAACGTGTATGAAGATAATCTTGTAAAATGGTTGAGGCACATATGTCAAGTCCCAAGTGAGGGATCTCAGTAAGAGCTAAAGGTAAGGCACAAGGAGAATGATAATCACCCCCAAACTTAGAGTTTTGGGTGTCTCTATATAGACTAGCTACAATTTCCATAATTTCTAGATCATCGGAATCCTGAAAATGGTTAATTGCTTCTTCTAAGTTATACTCAGGTGATGCATCCTCACTCATATTTAAAAGCTCTACGATTTCATCTTCTTCGTCTAAGACTATTGTTTCTAAATCATTGGACTCTAAAACAGTATTCTCAGGATAAACCCGTTCCCCTAAACCATTATTGGCTTTGTAACTAGGAAATTCTACATCGTCTAAAACGGAGATACTTCTAGTCAAATCCTCATCCTTTTGAATAGGTGAATAATTATTAAAATTATTTGGATTTAAACCAGAAATATTACTATCATTATAAAGCTCAATTGGAGAAACAAATTCCTGATCACTATGCCTAAAAACTTCAGATTCTTCATCAACACTTTCCACATTATGATCATCACTATAATAACATGAAAATAATCGAACCTCATCTAAACAAGTAGTGTTACCAATTCTAACCTCGTCATCTTGATTATACGAATAACTATCTTCATTATCAAGGGTATTATTGGATACACTATATTGGCAATTCCAGTTATTTCGAGCAATACTTTCGTTCGTCTCTAACTCAAGTCTACGTGTCGAATCAGCTATCCTCTCAAAGGGATCTTCCAAAGAAAGTTCCCTTAGTGTTGGATCTAAGTTTTGAGTTAATCTATTGAGGATGTCTTCTAAAGAAGATTCAGTCATTGTTGCAGTCCTTTCGTCCATAACTATGTATCACCTCAGCTAACTTATATGTCGTTTTAGCTAAATCCCTGAGGGACTCTTCTAAAGAAGGAGTTGGAACAGAAGGATCATAAAAAGGACTACTTTTCAAAAGTTTGATTGTATCCTCTAGAGACGAAGAACTAGTACTATAATCTTCTTGCTCGAATAACCGATGCTCATGTGGATAGTAATTGGGCTCACCATGGTATGAACCATAACCTTGAAAAGGTGGATGCTCCCTGTTGATGGTGGTTTTTAAATAAAGGGTAAAATCGTAAAACCCCAAATAACCTAATGTCACCGGTGACACATTTATTAGAACATTTAATGCGTATAGTCAGTAATTAATAGGGGGTATTTTTTCAAATTAGGGTTACAACGAACAAAACCCTAATTCCCCTCCGTGCCAATGGAAAATCATGCCGCCCACACCTAGCCCAAGCTAGCCGCGCCATGCCAAACGCACTCTGCCTTGGCCCTAGCTATGCTAGTCACACCAAACGCGCCAAAGCATGCCAACCATGATAGCCGCACCTCCGTGCCAATGGCAAATCATGCCAGCCACACCTAGCCCAAGCTAGCCGCACCTCTCGTGCCAATGGCAAATCATGCCAATGGCAAATCATGCCAACCAAACCAAAATCATGCGCCACAAGCATAGCCCAACCCAATGGCAAATCATGCCAAAGAAACCAAACGCGCCAAAGCATGCCAACCATGCTAGCCGCACCTGCCAATGGCAAATCATGCCAGCACACCTCGTGCCAATGGAAAATCATGCCGACCACACCAAACGCGCCAAAGCATGCCAACCATGCTAGCCGCACCTCCGTGCCAATGGCAAATCATGCCAGCCACACCTAGCCCAAGCTAGCCGCACTCTGTGCCAATGGCAAATCATGCCATCCACACCAAAACGCGCCAAAGCATGCCAACCATGCTAGCCGCACCTCCGTGCCAATGGCAAATCATGCCAGCCACACCTATCCCAAGCTAGCCGCGCCATGCCAAACGCACTCTGCCTTGGCCCTAGCTATGCTAGTCACACCAAACGCGCCAAAGCATGCCAACCATGCTAGCCGCACCTCCGTGCCAATGGCAAATCATGCCAGCCACACCTAGCCCAAGCTAGCCGCGCCATGCCAAACACACTCTGCCTTGGCCCTAGCTACGCTGGTCACGCCACGCCAAGCCAACCACCCTTACCTTGGCCCTAGCCGCGCCATGCCAAATTAGCGGCCGCACCTAGGCTTGCAAACCGTGCAACCTAGACCAAATTGGCCACGCATGCCATTGGCACATGCCAACACGCTCGCTGGTAGCTTTTCTTACCAGGTCGTGGCCCTAATGGCCGAGCATGCCATTGGCACATGCCAACACGCTCGTTGGTAGCTTTTCTTACCAAGTCGTGGCCCTAATGGCCAAGCATGCCATTGGCACATGCCAACACGCATCGCTGGTAGCTTTTCTTACCAGGCCGTTGCCCTAATGGCCGAGCATGCCATTGGCACATTCCAACATGCATCGCTGGTAGCTTTTCTTACCAGGACGTGGCCCTAATGACCGAGCATGCCATTGGCACATGCCAACATGCATCGCTGGTAGCTTTTCTTGCCAGGACGTGGACCTAATGGCCATGCGTGCCATTGACACATGCCAAACACGCACGCTGGTAGCCTAACTTGCAAGCCGTGCAACCTAGGCCAACTTGGCCGTACGTGCCATTGACACATGCCAAAACCCACGCTGGTAGCCTAACTTGCAAACCATGCAACCTACCACCAAGGCATTCCGCACACGCCATTGGCACATGCCACACACGCCACTAGCAGCTCTGGCATTGCCACTTACGCTCAACGTACAACCTACCACAAAGGTATTCCGCACATGCCATTGGCACATGCCACACACGCCACTAGCAGCCCTGGCATTGCCACTTGCACTCAAGGTGCAACCCGCAACAAAGGCATTCCGCACATGCCATTGGCACATGCCACACGCGCCACTTGCACTCAAGGTGCAACCAACACTCGAGACATCAACACAAACCGGGGATGCTTTCCGTGGTCTTGGTTTGGCGGTCACAAAGATGCAGCGTACACTACGCTCACATTAAGAAAGCGTGAATAGGAATAAAGCGGTCAAATAAATGAGGAAATAATGGTGAAAACGTTTTCACCCATTAACACCATGCGGTTACCACCTCCTCCCATTATTTCACCCTTTACTCTCTTCCTTCATGAGGCCCGGGTACGTTTCAATCTCGACTTGTATAAATAGGTCTTACCTATTTCCACCAGACAACAAGTCTCGGTCAGGAGAAAAATACAACACTCTCGGAAAAGGCAACTTTGCAAGCTCTCCAAAAAGCTTTCATCTCTTGCAAGCTTCCTAAGCTTTCACTTTCTGATACAAGTCGAGACACTAAAATGAGGAAATAATGGTGAAAACGTTTTCACCCATTAACACCATGTTCTCATTACACCTTTCTTCCTTTTGCTTCCTCCCCAAATCAACCCTTCTCCTCCACTTTTCCAAAAGATCCTTGCAAGCTTCCAAGATACAAGTCGAGACAACTCTCCTGCCATTTCTTGGTTCAACACCTTTCTTTGACTCCCCAAATCAACCCTTCTCCTCCACTTTGATCTCTCGAATCCAGAAAGTGCTCACGAATCTAGAAAGTGCTCACGTGCAGCACATTTGTTTAGGGTTTAATCCAGTTTCTCACTCACCTACCGAATTTACCAAAATCGGCGGAAACGATTTTCACCCATAAATAATTGGCAACCACAGTGGGAGGATTGATCTATCGGCTACAATGTCAGACTGTCGATCTCGTTCTTCGACCCAAATGTCAAGATGGTAGGGGAAGGCGACTCAATCCGACTCAACTGACAGACAACCCGGTTACCAGTTATAAAAACTATACCAGAAAACTGGGGACTCGCTGAAGATGCTACCAGCGATTGGGGACTTGCTGGCGATGCTACCAGCAAAGCCGCCTTTTACATGGAGAGGGGCGTGTTTGCAAAAACCCTATGGAGTGAGTAAATTTAGACTGGGCAAGATATACGATCTGTTTTTAGGTTCTTAACAAAACCGTCATACTACTGCGTCTTGTGCCTATTGGTAGCACACACTTTCATAAAAGCAATATTCCTTTCACAAAACATAATCAGAGTTATATTATCAAAACCATTCATCCCAGAAATAATCAATATCCTCAAAAGCTACCAGCTGTCTATCAAAACCGGTCGAACTTTGAACCAGACATCCAGTATGTTTTTCAAAAAAAAAAAAAAAAAAAAAAAAAAAAGAAGAAGAAGAATCTAAATAAAAGTTTAACAGAGAAACATTCAAGGAAAATCATCCAACAGAGGTCTACTCTTCTTGGAGAAAGTCAACTTTGCATCTTCAAGAGCCGCTCTCTTCATAGTTAACATCTTGGAAAGCTTTTCGAGTTCTACCTCTGTCGTGCAATCTCCTCTGCATAAAGGCTTTCGATTGCTGCATCTTTCGACTTCCGGATCTCAAAGAAGGCCTTTGAAAAACCACGAAGCGTTGAACTCCTTTTCTACACACACGTCGCGATGGTGCTCCCATTCAGCAATAACGTCTTCAGAAACGGTGTGGCCAGTCACCTCACGCATGTCCTCGATGGAAGATAAAGCCTCTTCCACACGCTTAACCAGCGGAAATTGACTAGTGACCTTCTTGGTTGTGGCCATATGTTCATACTTCTCCCGCATTCGTGTACAACGCCTCATACTTAGCCAAAGACGCTGAAACCGCCAACCAACACATGACCTGGATAAGGAACCAAGTACGGGGGATCGAAAATGGCGCATGCAACTGGCCTCACGACTCGCAAAGGGTCTTTTTCCATGTCTACGGCAGCAACCATCAGAGAATCATCCACCGTTTGAACCACATATGTGCCCGGCAATTGGCTAACTCCCATCTCCAAGTCACCGGCGGTGGTCACCAAAGGCAAGTTTTCGTGTGGCTCCACCCCAGAATCGTCATCCGAACCGGATTCCTCCTGCGAACTAGAGTTAGACATTTTTCAAAAGAAGAAACGAAAGAAGAAAGAAAAAGAAGCGCGAAACTCACCGAACCACTTCCCGAAAAAGAACCAGTGCTGCCAGAGGAATCACTCTCACTTGTCGAACTTTCTTATTTCTCTGACTCATCACCGCTATGAGAAGGCTCATTGCCTCCGGAATTCTTCGAAGAAATTATCGTCTCCTGGCAACGTGCAAGGGCTGCGAAAGCATTAACACTACCGAAGCCCTGGAAGAAACAAGACACATGTTTTCAGCAGATTTTCACGTGTTTTGAGACAAACCAACAAGGAGGCGACACATACCGGTTATTGGAAGAACCGAAAGACACGAGAGCTGCGGGAGGATCTTTTGAAACCGCCCGGAACCCGCCAAAGACGATTCTTCGTTCGTGTTCCTTTGCTCGGGACTTTCCGAGTTGCCGTGCAACTTTCGCTTGGGATCTCTCAACATTGGATACTTCTTCAAAAAGCTGGGAAGGTTTACAACGAACATTCTCCACCACGTTATTTACAAAATCTTGGATCATAATGAACTCATCGTACTGTAACTCATTATAGCCATAAGTCGTCGAAGTTGCTCTTCCCGTTTGAAAGAAGGGAAGGCGGATACCCGGCTCAAGGGCACTGGCATTGAGGGCGGCACGCAATGAATCCTTAGGAACCACCAGCTGGTAATCAAGAGGCACCCCTTGATCGAAACCCATGTGACGAGCAGCACGGTCAATATTGTAAGCAGCTATTCGAAATGACCCCATGAAGAAAGACGGCATATAACCGGACATGCAGCTTTGAATAAAAAAGTTTTCACCAACACTCAAGTTACCGTCAGAAAATAAAGACATAATCGGAGCAGAAGCAAAGGTGTCAATTTGAGTCACCGACCTATGGACCGGCTCCCATGGGCGAAAGCTGATTTCATGCGACTTATCGAGAAGACTAACCAAGCTCATGCCAACTCTTGGACGCCTGTTCACCCATCGAAGAATTCGGGAGCCTCCCCAACTCGCGGGAATCGAAGGCAACGGTTTCAGAGTGTACTTCTCAAAGTGCTCCCATAATCAGGCTTGCAGAAAAGCAACGTGCACATATGAATCCACTTTCATGAAACCATTCGAAACTCGCATGTTCGCAACTAGGTGATCCAGATGCACATACATGGAACCAAGGAATAGCTTGCCAATGGGAAGAACTTCACATTTTTCCAACTTCACATCAATCACTAGCAACTCTGGTCTTATTTCATTCTTGCCAGAACCGTCATCGAAAATGTCTTTAGACAACCAGAGAGCCAAAAATGCTGCAACATGAAGATCATGCTTTTCGTTTAGGTTCCACTGTCCAGGAAACCATTGATATATCCACCACTGTAAAAAGCACCTTTCATCCTCTTTCCCATTTAATCATTCGACTTCGCAGTGGAGTCTTTTCGAGCGTAATTTCCCAACTTAGCGGCAAGGTCATCCCGCATCTTCGCCTCACCTTCAGACAATCGGATATTAAGATTCCCGGTTATCGGAAGATTCAGCAAGAGAGCCACACTCTCCAAGGAGAAAGTTATTTCACCCCATCTACATATGATCGTATGGGTGTCCGAACACCATCCGGAGATGAAAGCAACCAAGCCCGGATATCCTTCCTAACTGGAGATTTAATGAAGCTCGACAAAGATCAATAATCTGCGCTCGAGTCAAGTTGGTATTTATGTGCTCCTTACTCACCATGAACTCAACCAATCTATCAAAAGAACGCAATGGGCTTTGACACATCCTGAAATCAATGTTGGAAGAAGAATATACCCCTTTATGGAGACAAAACCGTATGGTGTTCTCTGGGCGAACTGAACGTGTTTTCTTTTCATCTTCACCACCGGTTAACAAAATTGGCACGAAACCTGGGTGATTCTTCCGAGCAGGGGCGAGGGGTTTAGTAAAGAATTCATCATCCGTGTTTGGTATGGAACTATGAACGTCCTTCGATGAGGCGAAATTTTGTTCAGGTAACATCTTGTCGGATTTCTTCATAATAACTTAGTAACAAGATATCTGCACACGGAGAAAGACGAAATTATCTCCCTGACACATAACCGCACCCAACAAAAGGACAACCTGGAAAACAAAAAAAATAGGGTGTATTCTCTACAGGTTCGAAAATGCACACGCAGTATTTTCTTCAGGGTTCAAAATTATATACGCAGTATTTTCTACTGGCTCGAATGCGTCTATGGTATCCTTCTTCGGGTTCAAAATTATATATGGAGCATTTTTCTACGGGTTCATAACTGCCCGCGCAGTATTTTCTTCAGTTCCGAAATTCATATATGCAATATTTCCTATGGGTTCGAAGTCATATGAAGCACATATACAGTATTCTCTACGGGTTCGAAAATGCACACGCAGTATCTTCTTCAGGGTTCAAAATTATACGCAGTATTTTATACGGGCTCAAGTGCGTCTGCAGTATCCTTCTTTGGGTTCAAAACTATATACGCAATATTTTCTACGGGCTCGAATGCGTCTATGGTATCCTTCTTCGGGTTCAAAATTATATAAGGAGCATTTTTCTACGGGTTCGAATCATATATACAGTATTTCCGTTGGGTGCATATATACAATATTTTCTACAAGAAGCACGCCAAGAAATCATATGCGCAATATCATTGCAAGGATTATGAAAGAAAAACGCCTACTTTTAGGGTTTGCACCTACATGAAAAGGGAAACAAGAGAAGTACTGGAAGACATACCTGGAAGTCGGTTTTTCTTTATGACTCTGCCGCTAGTATGAAAAGATGAAAGAACAAAGATGAGAGAAAGGGATTTTATATATGGGCGTGGAGATTCTGAAATAGGGAAGGATTTCCCTATACCAAAAATCGTGCATATAAGGAACGGGCCCACAAGGGCGCCCAACTTCCCAACATCGCCCAAGTTGCACCGGTCCCACCAATTGCGCCAACTTCCCAACGTTGCCCAAGTTTCACCGGTCCCACCAATTGCGCCCAACTTCCCAACATCGCCCAAGTTGCACCGGTCACACCAATTGCGCCCAACTTCCCAACGTCGCCCAAGTCACGCCAGCTAACACGCTCAGCTTCCCCACCTTGCGCCGGTCCCGCCAGCTAGCACGCTCCGTTTCCCAACTCGTGTCAACTTCTCAATGCCGTTTGACTTCCTGTCTCTCAATGACGCCGACTTCCCAATTGTGCCGACCTCCGTATTTGTGAAAAATCGCGGAGGCAAGGATTCCAAATCCTATTTATAAAAAGGTCGACAAGCCTCCTCAATTCTCTTTACGATTTTTGTTGCGATAGTTTGTCACCATCTTATGCTTACCTCGCAACAAAGCCCTGTTCCGAGCTAAGCAGGGGACTTAATGTTGATGATGGTTTTTAAACAAAGGGTAAAATCGTAAAACCCCAAATAACCTAATGTCACCGGTGACACATTTATTAGAACATTTAATGCATATAGTCAGTAATTAATAGGGGGTATTTTTTCAAATTAGGGTTACAACGAACAAAACCCTAATTCCCCTCCGTGCCAATGGCAAATCATGCCAGCCACACCTAGCCCAAGCTAGCCGCGCCATGCCAAACGCACTCGCCTTGGCCCAAGCTATACTAGTCACACCAAACACGCCAAAGCATGCCAACCATGCTAGCCGCACCTCCGTGCCAATGGCAAATCATGCCGCCCACACCTAGCCCAAGCTAGCCGCACCTCTCGTGCCAATGGCAAATCATGCCAGACCACACCAAACGCGCCAAAGCATGCCAACCATGCTAGCCGCACCTCCGTGCCAATGGAAAATCATGCCAGCCCACACCTAGCCCAAGCTAGTCGCACCTTTGTGCCAATGGCAAATCATGCCGCCCACACCAAACCGCGCCAAAGCATGCCAACCATGCTAGCCGCACCTCCGTGCCAATGGCAAATCATGCCGCCCACACCTAGCCCAAGCTAGCCGCACCTCTCGTGCCAATGGAAAATCATGCCGCCCACACCAAACGCGCCAAAGCATGCCAACCATGCTAGCCGCACCTCCGTGCCAATGGAAAATCATGCCACCACACCTAGCCCAAGCTAGCCGCACCTGCGTGCCAATGGCAAATCATGCCGACCACACCAAAACGCGCCAAAGCATGCCAACCATGCTAGCCGCACCTCCGTTCCAATGGAAAATCATGCCAGCCACACCTAGCCCAAGCTAGCCGTGCCATGCCAAACGCACTCTGCCTTGGCCCTAGCTATGCTAGTCACACCAAACGCGCCAAAGCATGCCAACCATGCTAGCCGCACCTTCGTGCCAATGGCAAATCATGCCAGCCACACCTATCCCAAGCTAGCCGCGCCATGCCAAACACACTCTGCCTTGGCCCTAGCTACGCTGGTCACGCCACGCCAAGCCAAACACCCTTACCTTGGCCCTAGCCGCGCCATGCCAAAGTAGCTACCGCACCTAGGCTTGCAAACCGTGCAACCTAGTCCAAATTGGCCACGCATGCCATTGGCACATGCCAACACGCTCGCTGGTAGCTTTTCTTACCAAGCCGTGGCCCTAAAGGCCGAGCATGCCATTGGCACATGCCAACACGCTCATTTGGTAGCTTTTCTTACTGTGCCGTGGCCCTAATGGCCAAGCATGCCATTGGCACATGCCAACACGCATCGCTAGTAGCTTTTCTTACCAGGCCGTAGCCCTAATGGCCGAGCATGCCATTGGCACATGCCAACACGCATCGCTGGTAGCTTTTCTTACCAGGACGTGGCCCTAATGACCGAGCATGCCATTGGCACATGCCAACATGCATCGCTGGTAGCTTTTCTTACAAGGACGTGGCCCTAATGGCCATGCGTGCCATTGACACATGCCAAACACGCACGCTGGTAGCCTAACTTGCAATCCGTGCAACCTAGGCCAACTTGGCCGTACGTGCCATTGACACATGCCAAAACCTTGGTAGCCTAACTTGCAAACCATGCAACCTACCACCAAGGCATTCCACACACGCCATTGGCACATGCCACACACGCCACTAGCAGCTCTGGCATTGCCACTTACACTCAACGTACAACCTACCACCAAGGCATTCCGCACATGCCATTGGCACATGCCACACATGCCACTAGCAGCCCTGGCATTGCCACTTGCACTCAAGGTGCAACCCGCAACAAAGGCATTCCGCACATGCCATTGGCACATGCCACACGCGCCACTAGCAGCGCCACTTGCACTCAAGGTGCAACCAACACTCGAGACATCAACACAAACCGGGGATGCTTTCCGTGGTCTTGGTTTGGCGGTCACAAAGATGCTGCGTACACTACGCTCACATTAAGAAAGCGTGAATAGGAATAAAGCGGTCAAATAAATGAGGAAATAATGGTGAAAACGTTTTCACCCATTAACACCATGCGGTTACCACCTCCTCCCATTATTTCACCCTTTACTCTCTTCCTTCATGAGGCCAAGGTACGTTTAAATCTCGACTTGTATAAATAGGTCTTACCTATTTCCACCGACAACAAGTCTCGGGGAGAAAAATACAACACTCTCGAAAAGTCAACTTTGCAAGCTCTCCAAAAGCTTTCATCTCTTGCAAGCTTCCTAAGCTTTCACTTTCTCGATACAAGTCGAGACACTACTCTCCTGCACTATTCTGGTCTCAACACCTTTCTTTGCTTCCCTCCCCAAATCAACCCTTCTCCTCCACTTTGTGACCGAAGCAAGTCTGGAACGGCCATTTCTTGGTTTAGGCCAGACTTGTACAGATTGATCTCTCGAATCTAGAAAGTGGTCACGTGCAACACATTTGTTTAGGGTTTAAACCAGTTTCTCACTCACCTACCGAATTTACCAAAATCGGTGGAAACGATTTCACCCATAAACACTCCCAACCATTATTCACACTATGGTCATAAAAATAGTGATGTCCATATTGTTCAGTTGGATATTCATATTCATTGTGATGGTTATTACAATACCAGTTTGACATCCTAACTGCAAGGGAATTCTACACAAGCACAAACAAGGATGACTCGACCACAACAAACCTACTGATTTCTAGCAAACAAAAATCATGATGGCTCCACTTAGATTGTTTCTAGACCAACTTCTAATCCTTCGAAAGGGAATTCGTTATAATCTGAGCAAACCCCTCTGGAATCAATCCGAGTTTAAGTAAGTTGAATAGAGGCGAGGGAAGCTGTGTGGACCTTTGATACCCAAGGCCTCACCGCATTACAAGGCGGCGCAATCACGCATTCGACTCACAGAAACCATCATGAACTTCGAAGTATGCTTAAAAGAGTAACCAATATTTTTCGAATGACTTTCCTATTAAGCTCGTTACCCTATCGGTCTCGTTCTAGTCCAAATTTGAAGGCTTAGGTTCGCGTAGGTTACGTGTTCCTAAGGCAGGCAAGAACATAATGGTGATGAAATCCGAACCCTTATCTTATATGGCCAGGCCTTGCCCTTTACTATAAAATTAAATCCGATTTCAGGTCCTCAACATATATGCATACAAAATCATCTAGTAAACCCGCTGACAGGGGATTCGCGGGTGTTTAGAATTCTTACCTCCCGTTCCAGACGGTGGATGAACCGTTGAGGTCGACTCGGGCCACAACTCCTATGTCATGTACGAACCCGAGGGGCCGAGACAGTATCGTAACTGTCGTCCTTCCCTGTGCAGTTTATATTTAAACCAACCCTTCTTTAGGGTTTTAAAAATAAAGTCCAATGTTCAATGTCCCAAAGAAAAAAAAATGTCCAAAAATAAAATATTATGAAAATAAAAACCTTAATTACAGTTTCTAAAAAAAATAAAATAATATACAAAATCTTCTTCTTCACTCCTTTTGGATTCCTCTTTTCTTTCCTTCTTTGGCTTCGCTTTTGTTTTCAGCGCTTTCTCCCTTTTTATTTAGCTTAGTTCCAAATCTGAAAACAAACAAGAAATACCAAAAGGCGTAAAAAAGAACAAAAATAATAAAAATAAAAATAAAACCTAAAAACAAATCTATACACAAGTCCGCGTCGGCGGCGCCAAAAATTGATGGTTATTTTTCAATGATGTTGTAGTAAAAAAAAGGTTATCGTTCACTCGGACTTGACGAGATTGATTTTAAGAATTAATAAAAGAAAATAAAAGAAAAATATATACAAATATTGTCACAGGATGGAGAGTCACTAGGACGCGGGATTTCACTACTTTTCATATTCTTGTGGTTCAGTCATTAACTCGAGACAATATAGCTCAAACAAAAGAAGTTGTGACTCTAATTCCTTGCCAAAAATAGATTTCATAAAACATTATCTGTAAGTCGTAAGCATGACGCATCAAAAGTAATTTAAACTAAGCATGCGACATCGACAAAATAATGATAATTAATAGAAATCATAAAACAATTAAATCTATGCAAAAAGTCATATAAAGAATTAATTCATTTACCACAATCATGAAAAGTTGCTTCCTCCGTTGTCCCAGTGATGGGTTCTAGCTCCGCATATTGGAAACACACTCAGAATAAATTTTCATTGCTCAAAAAGTGTTTACAAGAGGTTAAAATGGAATGAATATTGAAAACCGGGTTTGTAACAATTATATTTGTTACAAACCAAACTGTTACAGAGAACGATATATATGATGTGTCGCTGGCACTGTCGATCATGCTATGTTGGAGAATCACTTTATCAACATGGGAGCGGCCTTTTGGTCAAGGGAGCGGCCTCAAGAAGATAACGATGTCAACGCGTCATATCGAGCAAGATCCGGACGAGTCACTTTATCAGACAATGGTACATGTCGATCATGCTATGTTGGAGAATCCGCGCTTTTGGTCATCCTATGGAGCTGTTGAACGCTCATCTACAACAACATATTCCTTGATAGAAAGAACCAGGCCTGCCGGTAATGAAGAGCCTCATAATGTTTGTAGGGGCATATATCTCACCAACAGGCGATACAACCTTCATCCTTCTATAAGCAGTTCCCTGAAATAGCAAGAGGAAAACCACCGAGATACAACATCCTGCGCGTCCGTCAACTCCAACTCCAGTACCACATGCACGACTCCCACAATGATGAAATAATGTCCAAGATATTCCATATCTGGCTCGACAACAACCACTACGAACAAACCATGTAAACCACACTTGGGGATCGAGGCTCAAGCATGAAGTTCCTTCACCGTCACCAAGGAATTCTTCAACATGAGAGAGATGGTCAGTCAAGAAGCATGGAATTCGCAAGGGTAAATCAAATCAAGAGGGAAACACTTCAACGCTCCCTCTAGCATAAGCTGCTTCAATGGTCTATTCAAGAGCCGCCCCAACGCTCTCTCCAGGACCCACGTTTGCTTCAGAATACTTCTTCGACACTCTCTCCAGGATCCACCTCAACGTTCGCACCAGAAACCACTTTAACATCCTCTCGAGCCGTTTCAATACTCAAGCCGCATCAATAATCTGCGCTCTGGTCAAGTTATCTTTGATGTACTCATTGCTCAACATACGTCTCATCCATCCTTCATGAGGGCCCAACGGAGCATGAAAAACCTTGAAGTCGATAGGAGAAGGGTTATCTTGTGGAACGGATATTTTCATATAGTTGAAAGGGCACGGTGAACAACTCATCATCAATGTTCGGCATATCTTTGAAGCTTTGTCAACACCTCCCGACTTGGCACCGGCATTATCCCCGTAAGACATCTCAACAGAGTTCTTTTCTTCATTCTACAATAAAAGACAGAGTCGGTACTTGTATAAAAACGCGTGAGATGTGTAGTCACACACGACAGAACACACATTCACGTTAGAGTACACAAGGCTAGTATTGGGTCCAAACACCGGTGTTGATCAAGTCACAAGTCCGGTATTGCTCAAGTTTCAAGTCTGGTGTTGATCAAGTCACAAGTCCGGTATTGATCAAGTCACAAGCCCGGTATTGCTCAAGTTTCAAGTCTGGTATTGATCAAAGTCACAAGACTGGTACTCGATAATAAAACAGCACGCATCGTGGACGGTTTTCAGTCGAAATACAAGGTCGACGTTCAGTCAGGCATGCGGCGGGTCCCACTTGAACCCAGCCCCATATCGGTCGAAGCAGACACAGCCGTCCCCAATCAAAGCTCTATCTCCAGAAGAAGGCGTTTCAGCTCCAACACTTCAACGCTCTCCCGGGCCTGTTTTGAAACATGTACATGGTGGTCCCGCGTTTGATCGAAGCATGCACATCTGCTCATGTTCGAATCAAGCATGCTTACATCGGGTCCCACGTTCGATCAAGCAGACGCAGCGGACCCACGATTAACCAAAATAGGCACATCAAGACCACGTTCGATCAAGCAGGTGCAGTAGCCCCACGAACGAAACAGGCGTAACGGTCCATCGCAGCAGGCAAGACCAACATCATGCTAGGGAAACACTCGCCTGGAAGCCTCTTGAACATGACATGCTCCAAGGACAGGATGACACGTCTCTCCTGGTAACATCTAACTTTGTCTCATAAGCTTTGTCCTTAACTGTCACCATCTCATGCCTACCCCACAATGGTGTAACCATTGCGTGCTAGGCAGGGGACTTAATGTTGATGGTGGATTTTCATTTAAGGTTAAAATTGTAAAAACCAGATCATGCGATGACATCTTTTAAAAGATAAAGCCATTAATAAGTGTTGGATACTCCTTCACTTTACTAATTCACCTAGAATGGAGCATGTGGCAACAATCCCATTCTGTGAATACATGAAATTCATCCAGTTGGAGCATGTAGCAACAATCCCATATACCATGTGAATTTATAGCATTATTAATTAATGCGTGAGCAGCCTTGTATTTCGTACTCATTATCGTGCGGCATGACGACTGAATGTTGCTCTCAGTAGAGCAACACGAACCTCCAAGCATTATAATGAAAGCATGTACGAAATACCCGTACAGGTTGCAACTCTCGGTGTGTTATACTAGCCCGATTGAGAACTCTCGGTGTGTTATACTAGCCCGATGGAGAACTCTCGGTGTGTTATACTAGCCCGATTGAGCATCCGGACTGTCCGTATCAGTCTGGATATGATCTCGTTCATCCAACTTCACCAAAGATGATTGGATGGCAGATCGATTCCATAACCCTCAAGCGTGTATGGAATATTCACTGCCGAACCAACGCGGACACCGCATGATCGGCCTCCAGAATTGGCCTAGCTTGCCAAAACGTCCAAACCAAAGCAGTATGGGCGGAAAACCCTAAATTAGGGTTTGTGGCACATTACATGTGTCGCAAAACAGTCTCAACCATCCATCTTCGCAGGTATAGATGGAGGGTGTAGATGTGGATTCAACGGGCCCAGAGCATGTCAACACAATCACCGTGGGCCCGCCTAATACTTGACCAATCGGTCAAGACCAACCATGGTTGGTCGTGCCAATTCGTGCGCCCAAACGGAGCATGGTTACACGGCCGTGAAAGCCAAAATTAGGGTTTCGAGCATTACGAGCGTCCATCATCTCCGGCACGAATGGAGGGTCCCGGATTAGATTAAGCAGGTCCGGTCATACCAACATGACCACCGTGGGCCCGTCTATCCACTCACCTGATCGTCCAAGGCATATCATGCCTGGCTATCCCAAAACGCGCGTCCAAACTTGCGTGGTTACACTTCCCAAATTGCAAACTGATCTCGACCACTCAACTTCACCGGACGATTTGAGTGGCATAAATCACGTTTTCATGGGACAGTCAGTATAGGCGTGAACACCAGCCTACCACCTACACGCAGATCGATCGACCAAGACCGACCAAGATTGGTCGTCTTGGAACGCGCGTCCAAACTAGGCATGTCATACGGTTTCCAATTCCTTTGCGGCAATGGATTTCTGCCGCAAACCGATCTCAACCACCCCTATTTGCCGGTCAAATCGAGTGGCCTAGATCGCGCCTTTATGGGACAGAGAGGTACGGATGTGTACACCGGCATGTTGTTTACACGCATCCCCGGTCGGTCCTTTCCAAAACCCTTCCCATGCTTGGTTTCGACCAAGCTGAAGAGTGATGCCTGCGCACCTCTTCAAAACCCTGATTCCATCAACGGTCGCAGCTGAGTGTCTCAAAGATCATCTCGTCCGTCCAGCTTTACCGACTTGGTTATACAACCCTAGTCAGGAGTTAATTGGTCAATGCGGCGTCATGGTGATCACCACCCGTCGCTTTACCACACCAGGATGCAGTACCTGCATAAAATGCACATGATACTTCACAAGTATCAACTTCCTGAATAACGCAGTTATTCAATGTAGCATTACATGCTACCTTTTGTGGATCCCACGATCCACACACTCGGAGACATCAATCATGTCACAAATCGGGGATACATACTGGGGTATTGGTCGGGCGGTTTAC